>CANUEX010036666.1:0-18839 GCA_948099535.1 Jatropha multifida
CATTAATATATACATATCCTATCAAAAAGCTACACTCCTACTCTGATGTTATCACTTTGGTCTTCGCATAGCACCACAGCTCATAACCTGCGCGTGATAAAAATCATCACGCTGAGTGAAAGACTCAGTGGTGCTAAATAATTATAAATTAAAATAAACCATAATGAAATTCACCTCTTAACAAAAAGTATACCAAACCCAATACAAATAAGAAATATCACTAATACCAATAAGTTTCTGGTTTCTTTATAATGAAATAATATTCCTCTTTTATTTTATTTAGGCTCGTACCAATACCGAATGAATGTAAGCAGATTCGATCGTGGCCTGTGAAAGCACCACCCACCAATCACACAACCGTGGCCTGTGGAAGCGCCACCGTGGCCTATGAAAGCATCACCCACCAATCACACAATCTTGGCCTATGAAAGCACCACCGTGGCCTATGCAAGCACTACCACAAATAATAAGCGCATCCGCCTATTTATAAGGGTTGATAACCCTAGCATATGATTATAGCTCCACCAAACAGAACGAGCTGATAACCCGAGCATGCTCATATATCGCAATACATCTAATCATACCACATGTCAATCATGTATAGTAGAGCCTAAAATAAATGTATTCTCCCACAATAAATCTTATTTCTCATTCACCATTCCTTATTCAAAAACACTTTAAAATTAGCACTTATTAATTCAAAACCACTTAACTTACAACTTACAAATGCACTTCAAACCCCTTATATTTAAAACCAAAAACACACTTTCTTAACTACAAATAATTATTGCTTAAAAACACTTAAGGATCAACATCAAAAAGGCCAAAATCATGCCTTACCTACTAAGAAGGTTCGGCCACATCATGAAAACAAAGGAGAAAAAGCTTTCTTCATCAAAAGCCTTGATTACCAACGCAAAAGCATTACTCAAACTCATTAAACCCATTACTTAAAAACATTTAACCATAAAACCCAATTTACCATTTCAAATCTTAAACATTAAAATTCAAATTAAAGCTTTAAACCATCACTAAATTACTTATTAATAAACTCATTTAGATTAAAATCAAGCTTGAAAAACACAAAGAGCATGGTGCCCTTCACCAAACAAGGATTCGGCCAACCATGGAAAAATGAAGGGAAAAAGGTTTCCTTCCAAATTAATTTCATAAATCATAAGGAAACACATCACAAAACTCATTCAAGTTCAAATTAAGCATGAAAATCAAAGGGCACAAAGTGTCCTTCACCATGAGTGGTTCGGCCACTCTTAGTAAATGGGAAAAGAGGTATTTCCCTTCTCTTTTAACCATTCTACCATGCTTACTAATCAAGAGAAATCACATTAAAACAACCAAAGTCTCATTCCCCAACACAATTCACACACATTCTCACAAATTCATCAAAAATCTAAAAATTGAAAACTTGAGAAATTGAAAGGGGAAATGGGGTAGTAGTGCACTAACCTTTCAATTAAGCTTTAGAAAGCTTAGAAATCTTCACTCCTTAGCTTTCTCTTTCCCATTTGAGGATGGTTCTCTAACCTCTTCAAAATAGGAGAAAATCCCAAAAAAATCAAGAATTAACATACAAAATAGAGAGAGCATGATTTAATGCATTAATTTCATGTCTAATCGTAGAATTCTACCTAATAAATCACAAAATCCAAAAATTCACAACTTACCTCTCAATGGCAACTTCAATTCTCTAGCTTAGGAACTCCAAATTTTAGCTTCTACTACTTAATTCTTAAGGGTTAATCACAATTCTTTGGTTCAATTAGGTTATTTAGTGATAATTTATGGTAAGAAAATGAAAGAAAAATGAAGGAAGAAGAGAAGAGAGAAATGGCATGGAGATGAGAGGAAGAAGAAGAAAGAGAAGTTATTGCTTAAGTAGCAAAGTCAAACTTTGCTTCCTCTTTTATGCTAAATCAAGAGCCATGATCAAGTCCTAAGTAATCTCATCAATGGCTCTAAATATTCCTTAAATAATTTTCTTTCAAATATTATTTAACTCCACAAATTAATTAAATTAACTCCACAAAAATAATTCATCATTTATTTCTTAATGTACTACACTAAAAATAATATTCATTAGTTGCCGTAATTCTCAAAAAATATTCATGAAATATTCTCTACCCACCTAAATCAAAATAATACTAAGTCCCGGACCGATGGTACTATTCACAGATCGGTAAATCATCGAAAAACAGTCTGTTACAGTAGGAGCATAGCTAGAAGGAGGCCCCTGTGCAGGATAAGCTTGTTGAGCAGTATAAGCTTGTTGTGGTCGCGAGCCAAGAATTCCAGATTGACGAGTAGGTGGACGTATCCAAGGTGTCGTTGGATACAGGCATGGTGGAACAGTCCAAGCTTGTTGACCCCATGACTACCATGGCGGATAAGCAAATCACGAATAAAATTGTGGTGGTGGCTGCTAGTGCTGCCAAACACGCTGTTGTCCTCCTTGATGTCCACTTTGCTGCTGTCCATTACCATTGTTACTACCACCACGACCTCTACCTCAGCCACCATTATTTCTGCCTCTGTTATTGCTACGAGACTGACCTCGTTTCTGTCCAGAATTGTTGCGATTGTTCTGATTACTGGAGCCATAATTGGAATCATGACCAGAAGCAGAACTAGCATTTGAATTTGCAGTAAGAAGAGCAGTTGCAGCAGCGCTAGAAGCGATGGCAGTTTGCTTGGCTTTGCAGGTTTCCTCAAGAATAAGTCGTGATCGTGCCTCATAGAAAGGAGGCAAAGGATCACATTGCTGTATGAATGTAGCAACACCATCGTAATTCTCATTCAAACCCGCAATTAGTTGAAGAACTAACCTTTGATTTGAGACCGAGCACCAACATTGGAAAGTTGATTGGCAAGCACTTTGAGTTCCTGACAATATGCAGAAACATTGGGAAAATCATCAAGCTGAACATGAGTGAATTGATTTTCAAGATAAACAGCACGAGAATGTTTGTTATCTTGAAAAATATTCTTCAGGCGTTCCCATGCTTGGTGTGCAATTGAATCCGGCTCAAGGATGGTGTTAAGAAGATCAGTAGAGATCATGCCATAAATCCATTGAAGAACAATAGCATCGATTTCAGCATCTCGTTCAGATTTTTCAGATGGAATTATATAATCAAGCACTTTATATGCATGACAATGAATTTTAAAAAGTTCAGCCCATGAAGAATACTGTCCTTTTTTCCATCTCCAAAGTAATTGGAATGAGATTCTTAATATTACTGACAGCAAGGGCTGGGTGAAAATTTCCTTTGTCAGCCATCGAAGAAGAAGAAGAAAAAATAAAGGAAGAGTTTGGGAAGAAAGAAACGATAGGCGGCGGAAATAGGTTAGTGCTCTGATACCATGAAAGAAACCAGTCGTGCCTTTCTCATTAACTTCAATCTCTTATACCTATAATTTAGGTAACTAACTATAGCTGTACAATATTAAATTATTTCAAAAATATAGAGATAAATACAGACTATTTACATACTCTAACAGAATTATTTCGCTTGAATGTCACCAGTTTAAATTTCAGTTCAACTTGCCATCCCCAAACGGATGGTCAAACGAAAGTTATTAATCGAACACTGGAGATGTATCTCAAGTGCTTAACTGATTCTCAACCTAAGACGTGGACCAAGTGGTTGTCATGGGCAGAATATTGCTACAACACCAGTGTTCATTCTTCTACTGGAAAAACTCCATTTGAACTGGTATATGGTAGACCTCCACCAACACTCCTCTCTTATATTCCTAGAACATCTAAGGTAGTAGCAGTTGAACAAGAGTTATCGGAGTGGGATATCGTGATTAAGCAGATTAAGGAGAAAATTCAACAGGCCCAAAATCAGATGAAGCGCATTTACGACGCAAAACATCGGGAAAGAGAATTTGAAGTAGGGGACTTGGTTTATTTGAAACTGCAACTATATAGGCAAAATTCAGTCACTTCACGAAAAAATATGAAGTTGTCACCTAAGTACTATGGGCCGTTCAATGTGTTGCAAAGAATTGGAGTTGTTGCCTATAAATTGGACTTGCCAATAGGATCCGGTATCCATCTTGTATTTCATGTATCTCTCTTAAAAAAATATGTCGAAAGTGGTGTCTATACAATCAGAATTACCTATTGGGAATGAAATGACTCTAAAGCCATTCTAGATAGAAGAATAAGAAGAAAGAGGCAAGAAGTGTTAATTCAGCAGCGTGGAGCAGATGCAACCAGGGAAGAACTCAGTTCTACCAAGTCCAAGTTTTCAGATGTCACTCTTGAGGACAAGAGTGGTTTCTAAGGAGGATGGAATGTCACGTGCCCAAACTTTTAGTGTTTGGATAAATATGACAGTTGCTTATAATTGAATAAGTAAACAACAAGTGTTTGTTTCCTAGAATTTTTACTCACAGTTAGTGGAGTGGTTATTCCTATTTATCAGCTCTGTTATGATTTGTATTTGCCTATTTAAAGTCTTTTGAATAATAAGGAAGAGATATGCTTGAAATTTCTAAGAAACGTGTCAACAAGTTGAGGTCCGGTTTCCTTTGTCAAACCATATTTTACTGTTATTCCTAGTCAGTAGAATAGGTCCGAAAGAGAAGCGGCAGTTCATACCATGTTGTTTCCATGGTTTTTGCTTGGTAATGTTCTTGTGGATTGCTCTTTCTTCTAAATTTCCATGGTAGCGTTTTTATTGACTTTGTAATATCTGTGGGTACAGTGATAGTATTGAATCTTTAAGTCATGATATAACAGTAACTTGAAGAAAAATACCAGTGTAATTCACGAGGACCCTCCAATAATTGTTGATTTTTTATAATGATAAATATGCATTGGGCTGTATATGAGCAGCTCTCGGTAGCTAGTTTTTATTTTCCATTTTTGCTGAAGGTTTTCATTTTTATTTTAGTAGCTAGCTCTTTTATCAATTTTTATACTTTACTGTATTTGCATCATTATTTTTTTTAATAATGCATTTAAAATAAATAAATAAATGAATAAAGGTGAAATTACTCGAGTAGTTTGTTTATGATTGTATTTTTTAATTTTGATAAAAAAAAAGAAAGAAAAAAAAAATCAAATTAAAAATTCAGTTCAATCGAATTGATCAAGTCCAACTGCGATCCAATTATCCGGTCGGGCAGTTGGGTTTTAAAAACATTGTTCAGATGTGCAGTGCAAGTAGATGTAACAACCGCAGGTGCATAATAGGTACACTGGCCCCAAGTTAAAATCAAATTAAATCAATTCAATCTTAATTGATCAATTGAAGTCAATTATAAAACAATTCAATAAACTTGATCTAATTTGAATTTAATAATTCAGTTTTATTAAATTTTGATAAAAAAAAATGAAATAATATAAAAATATAGTTATATATTATTTTATTGTATAAAATATTTTATATATTTTTGAAACTCTATTTACATAATTTCTGTTCGGTTTTTTAATTATTTCTAGAATTTCAATTCAGTTTAGTTTGGTTTTATTAAGATTCAATTCGATATAATTTTAATGTACAAAAAGAAACATATAAGCAAAAACAGAAATCATCAAATATAGCATTTCAATTGCCTCACCTACACTCATCAATATATACACAGAATCAATATGGGGTTAGCTTCAGAATCATGGTAAGTGGATACTCTAAAACAGCTCTATGGACATCAAACTAGAAACTCTGCCCCTACTCGTAAAATCAGAGATCCATTGCATGCCAAAAATAAATTAAAAAATAAAGATTAACCAAAAAAATTTGTGAGCTACACAGATTCCCCACCATATCCATCATGGCTATCTCCATTTTCTCTACTAAACCTAGACTTTGTTGCAGATTTACACGGCGATGTTTTCCCAGCTTGTGATTTCGCACTGCTTAAGTTCAGGTATGTGTAAGCAGACATACCAGCAATAGCTGTGAATGCACCAAAAATGCTGGTTGGTCCTGGATTGGCGCCAAAGACATAAAAATTTCCAAGAAGCACAACACATGTTTTGAATTGCCCTAGAACAACGTGTGAAATGGCGGACGTTGCCCTGAAAATTGAAGGAACATGATAATTTAGAAACATGGGACTCAAGGTTGACCAAATTGATACTATCAACATTACATTTTCAAGTCTAATGCTTTTTGAATATCATTATTTCGCGATAAGTTATAAGACAAGGCACCTAAATGATAATAGCTTAAGTATAAAAATTGCATCCCATGGATAAACTTCACACAGTCGTCTGGTCTCATACACACCAGTTATTGATAATGTGTGAAAACACACCAGAAAGTAGCATGATTATACTGAGTAAGCTAAGGAAAATTATCTGAATACCTTTACCAGTGATGGATTTTCTATACTTTTAATGATAACAATATTCTCTAACAAATGTATACTTCTCTACACATGTAAATGTGTGTGTTCCTTCCTACAATACAGGCATCAAATTTCTTAAGAACTTCAGAATTCAGATAATGTATTCACAGAGTTTTATAGAAGATGGCTGATTAAAATCTTAAGTCACAAGAAAAGGTAAAGATAATCTCCCATAGACAACCAATTAGTGATCCCACAAAAGTAATCCGAGAAATAATATCTTCTGCTAAAACATTCACCGAAGACCATTTCGACGACGGAAACTCAAGGAAATCATGGGATGCATGGTTAATTCTACTTGACCTTTCCAAGACCATCAAATAACCTCATCACTATTCACTGGAAAATTGTGGAATTTATTCCAGATAGAATACTTCAGGAAGTGCATAGATAGTTAGATAAATCAGCCATTATAACTGTAGAAAGTAAGCAACTAACTTTTATACCGGATGTACCTCACACTAGAGACTCCAAACTATACTATATTTAGTCATAAAGTTAGATCTTTATCTCTTGCTTATTGTCCTATTTAAAGTTGACTAACAATAGTGAATATGTTGCGCTAGTAGCACTCGCCTTCAGAAAACGTCCATGTAAAAAAAAGAAAAAAAAATGAAGATAAATAACAATGCATTCAATGCCTTTATTTGATGTATTTACATATACTAGTTAGTCCAATCCCGTTAAAGTTGCACCCAGGTGCAAGGTACCATGAGGCATATATATTGCCTGGCCTATGCATAAATGAGGCAACATCTCCACAAGAGTGCCGAGGCCATCAAGACCAGCTTTGGGCTTAGGCATGTGTGATATTTTTCAAGGTTTAATTATGATAGTGAAATACACTAGCAAAGGCCTCTATTTTCAGAAACTAATAGAGGGATTAAATAATAATTAGCCCACTATTTACTTTTGTCTAACAGTTGAGTCCCCTATTAAAGGTAAAATGGATAATGTATTCTGTTATAATAATTAAAACAACAGAAGAATTAAACAGATCAATAGAGTGAGAATAAAAGGATTACAAATTAGCTTTGAGAACAGAGATGCCTAGTAGTGTATTTCACTATAATAGAGGAATTAAATAGACATCTTTTATTTACTTTTTGTCTGCATTAAAAATATCTCTGAAGCCTATTCTCTTTGCTTTCTTACTTTTCCAATGATATTTGTCTTCCACCCATGATATGTTTTTGTGTTCATCTTCTAACAAATTTTCCTCCTTTTCTTTTCTCAAATTCTTTTTCTTCTAGTCTCTCCCTTAAATTCTTTTTATTTTTCCTTTTTATCCATCAACAATCACTTTCTTTCAGTTTTTCTTTCTCATGTTTCAGTCAACCATGATTCTCGATTTATGAAGCTTTCTCCCTTTTATCCAAGCCACTACATGCATGTGACTATGTGATTAGGATCTATTATATACCTTACTATTCAGCTAGGAAATTGTTTTTTTCTCAATTTTAGTTAACATAGTTCTTATCTTCGCTAGGCACACACCTAGCTTTTTGCCTCGAGCTTCAAACCACTTTACTTGAGCCTCAAACAACAGTGAGTTACATTTCCCACAACTATAATTATTTTGAAAGAACCCTCCCAAAAGCCCTCGAATGTGAGACACTTTGTATAGTGAGTAGTCTAAGCATTAATTTGCTCCCGCACAGGCTTCAATCATAAATTTTGCAGACTACAGCCTCATCAGCAGTACATGTAACGAAGTGACATGGAATTAACTTACCAAGTTAAACCAAGTTTCATGACTTCTTGATAATTATCAGCATTTCATCAATGAAAAGCATAATTTTCAACCGTGACTTCAATAGGTGAGCTGACTTTTAAATTCGAAAAAAATCTAATAACAAACAAAAAGTTAACCTTGAAGCCATCCCTTGAAATGGTGGGAATAAAAGGTTTTTCATATGTGGGGTGGAAAGTAGAATTGCAAACAAGTAAGAGTGACGTAAACTTGCCATTAGGCATTTTTTTTTGTACTACTTTGATCTCTTTATTCCTTTACGGATGGCCTACCTTCACTGCAGCACAATCTTCTACTTCTATTCCCACATCTTGCATGTAACAACACTGTTTTTTCTCCTTTACTCAACCACACTTTCTCCATGACAATATTGGAAACTGTGAGAGAATCTCTTATTTTTCCAACCATATCTTATGGAAATATTTTTCATGCTTGTTTTTGGTTAAGACATTCTTAACCAATATATATGGTAACAACTCTTGTGCTTCCAGGTTAGTGTAACGGCCAATGGCACTCAGTAATCGAATCATTGACTTGCTTATCTTGTGATGGATTCAAGCTATAGTCTCTCCAACTATTCTCCAACATTTCGTGAAACAAAATTCAATAATTAGAAGAAGAAAGTACTTCTTGCTATTAAGCAATTTTTCAAGATCATTCAAATATGAATTTGTGACACTCAAGATCAATTACGCATTGTTTTATCTTCAAAACTTGAAAAAGCAGCCTTTGATTCTCTTGGTCCAGTAGGTTATCCATTAACTAAAAAAAAAATTAATTCTCCAAATTTCTCTTGTTTTAGCACCTGAATATTTGAGTGGTAGTCAGTGTCGTTTATCAGAAACCACTTGTATCCTCGTGAACTTTGCATTGCTAAACACTCCATTTTTTACTTCTATTATGAGCTTTTCGAGTCGTGGTAGAGGTTGAATTTCTCAATATCATTTCTTTGCAAATTTTTTGAATAGAGGCAAGACCACGGCTGTGGTTGCAGAATGTTCAATAAATATGTTCTTCTTGTTATCAGATCACTTTTCCTTCTCAATTCTTCCCATACGTATAGCAATAACTTTCACTTCAAATTTTCAATCTAGTAGCTTGGTACTATTGGGCCCCAGTCCTAAGTCATGTTTAAGCTACTCTAGTAGAAATCAACAGGGTGCTTTGGGTATACTCCTTTGTTTGTTTAATCAAAGTCCATCAAGTCTATGTCGCCACCAACAGTTTCAGGTCCTTCTCCACTTTGCAAGCACCGTCTGCCTCCTAGATTCATGATACTACTTCACACATGACTCGTAATTCAAGTATATTAGTTCTTTCATTCCTTCCTCCAGCACTAAAAGTTATTTAGCCTCATATCGGTTTATCTTAAACAAATAGTGTTATTTGTGCTTCTTCAATGCCTAATGCACTTGTTGTTCCTTCTTTAAAAAAAATATACCTTCAACTTAGTAATTTACTTTTCATAATAATTATCACCTATTCCCTCTTGGTTTTTCGGGTAAGCATATACACATTCAAACTCCTTTGATCAACTACAGTAGCCTAGGAGACAACTACGGCAATTAATTGTTGTGATCACTCTCCCTCTACATCGACCAACTTGAAAGAAACTAGAATGCAAGTAACAATCAGGTTCATCATTCTTGAAGTCGTTCATTCCCTATGTTGTTTAACCTCTCAATTTCATAAAAACACGAAAGTAAACTAATTTTGTTGAGCAAATCAGAGGTTGAAATAAATGAAGAGAAGTCACTCACCCGAGGGCTAAAGCACCTGACCACTGAAGCAAGAAGCCTAGAAAAGCTGACACAATAATCAACACTGCATTATTAGCATTCCAGTGATAGGAGAGGACACCTGGGGGATCCAAGAAAGGAATCAGAGAAGCCAGAAAAAACAAAGTGATTGGAGTCGTTTTCCACATTAATCTGTTCAAGGAATTCAGAGCTCAAGTTAGATAGAAATATAATTTAGTAGCAGGAAGAAGAGTTGAACCCAATTCAAGAAAGAAAGGATGAATAGTTAGATATATTATGTCACATACGCCAATGCTGTCCAATTCTCTCGCTGTTGCAAAGTGGACCAGAGGATCTTGTTGACAGCACTAGGAACTATCCACGCCAATGCTACACAAGCACCAAAAAGGCTGAATTGCAAATCAGTTACTGTAGCCACAGCAACACCAATAGAGACAACTGTAAGTGAAATCACCTGAAAGATTTCATAGTAGAGATCCCAAAGGAAAGTCTCAGTAGAAGTTATTATGCAAATGGTAGATACTCTATGTACAAAGTAAATCTCATCATTCTAAGTCATGTGCAAGAAAGCATCTATTGACATCCAACGAGTTTACACACCCAACCCAATATCTCAGATGTAGTTTAGTGAAGGATCAACAGTGGGAAATAATCAAAATCTTCAAGGTAAACCATTAAAAAAATAAGAATATGATGAACTTCAACGGATAACTTGGTAGCAAGATGCAATAACCCATACTTAAAATACACAACTTGCTTCCAGCATTCTCAAACTACACAACCACCACTTAAACAGAGATCTTTTTCCCATGCAGATAAAACACAAAGGCAAGCATAGACAGTTTACAATTGTCCAAATGGCAAAAAAGCCAATCACCAGTTTGCAATTTGATTGACAAAAGTGCTACATTCCTTGACTCAATCATATAGTTGAAATTGAACATTTGAAAAGTAGTTATATGACACTACAATATTCTGCCGTGCATTTTTTTTTTCTTTTTTTCAAAGGTATTCTGATTTGTATTTGGATTAAGGAAAAATGTAGCTAAAACTTACCTTCAAGAAAGACACCCGTTTTCTGAACCATATAAATTCCAGTAAAACAATGGAGGGTGTAACAGCAATCTTAGCCATCTGATAGAAACCCACACTGGAAAAAAAAAAAACATTAAATACAAAATTGCAATGGGTAATACATAATCAAAGAAAAATAGGAATAACATGTCTAACCTGTTGTACTTTAAGCTGACATTAGCTAGGCCAGTAGACAGAGACATAACGAAGCCAAGAGTAAACAAGGATAAAAGAGATGATTTTGAAGGAGGAGATGCAGGAAGAACAGAAAAAGCTTTCAAAATGGCCATTAGTGCCCAACTTATTGAATAGTGAATAAAACTAAGGCATATAGGGAAATGAAACCCAACTCCTTGAAGCACCTTAAGTAAACAAAAACGCAAAAGATATTAACTTTTAAGCATTTGAAAAGGGAACAAATAATTTTTGTAGGCATCCAAAAATAAATATATAAATTACCCATTTATTCATGAAAATAATGCTGATAGCAACAAAGAAATTGAATGTAAGAGCAACAACAGGATGGCATAGACGTTGCTCATGTCTCTTCGGATTTTCAGATAAGCGAAATTTGCTGAACAAAGAAGACCGCAATTCCTCCAATGCTCTCCCTAAAATGGAGACCAGTCAGTGACATTAACGCATATAGGTACACTCCAAGACCAAATCCCCGAAAGAGACAGTAACAGCAGCAAGTGAAAAGGGAGAAAGAACAAGGAAAGGGAATATACATTGAAAGGGGAAAAACAATTTAGGAAAATGGAGGATGAATTACAAATACCTCTTTCCCCAGCATCACTGTCTTTGCGTTTGAGTATCTTCTTCACATCTTTCCTTACCAAGACATTCAAAATCTCACGACTAAACAGCATATCTCTCTCACTCTCAGTACTTGCTCAAACTGGTTAAACCGGAAAAACCCAGACTCAGATATTTTAAGTGTTATTAAAAGTTCGATGTTTTACACAGCATTTAACATTCAACAAAAAAACAAAAAAGAGAGGAAGAAGAAAAGAGAGAGCGACACGTGGCGAGAACAGAACGTTGATGTCGGAAATTTGAAGCTGTCGGAGAGGCAAAAGTCTGAGAGTAAATCACGGGCTTAAGTCGAACTCACCGACCGAAACAGCGAAAAGTATACTATTGGTATTCATACGCGTGTGAAATCTAGCGACCCTATTGAACTTTGTCATGGAAAATTAGTAAATATTAGGAGGGAATAACGTTATTTTCGCCTCCGGGGCTGTTCAACGGGACAAAACGTAAAATTTGATCTTCTCGGTTAATTTAACTTGTTAACTTGTCTAAAAAACCAAATTTAACATTTTAAATAGTTTTAACCCATTCTTCACAATATTTACAATATGAAAATTTTTATATAGATAATTATTAAAATTATAGTTAGATCACTCTACATAATTTATTAAAATATTAATTAAATATGAAAGGGAATGTTAATTTTAATCTGAACGTTCGTTGGCATTTAAAATTTAAACTTTTTAAATTTTTAATTAAATATCTTCGTTTGAATTAGATTGTCAAAATCACATGTTAACATTTTTGGGTCCCACTTTAATGCATTGTGATTAATTTTTTTTACATGTCCTCATGACATGTAGGATCCACGTGTAATACTAGAAATGAAATTAGGGTTTATAAAGGAGGGGGACACAAATTACTATAAAAATTTATCAAGAGATTAAAATGGAAGGAGAGGAGTAAAATGATTAAAGGTTTCTTGAAAATTCCTTTAGACCATGGTTCAAATCATTGAATAGTAATGGAAAATTTTTTTCCTTTAAAACAAGAAGGGGGGGCAATTGCCCCTCTCCTCCACCATACAGTTTTTGTCCAATACCACTTAATTTTCCCCTTATACCATTCCTTTCCTTTCCCATTTGATCAAATTATTGCCATGAGTTAGGACTTCATGGACGGAATGGAATCCTGAAAGGCATATTTTTTTTGCATACAAGTGGAATTATAGGGATTTTGTTGCATATGAACTCGATTGGTAAGTTCCTCTCTTCTTGATTTTCTCCAATTTCATCTCATATGGATAACCATTTTGTAGAAACCATAAATTTTGTCCTTTTTTAAGGCTAATAGAAACTATGGATGTGACTTCTCTCAATGGTTGATCCTGCATTATGCATATAATCTAAGAGGATTATATTTGAACTATTGAAGAACAAAAAAGAGATGGAAGAAGAGCTAAAGAGGATTTGCAAACGTGAGAAGTTGCTATGATTGTGAGTCATTGTTTCTCTGATAATTATTATGTTGATGAATTCAAATATAGGTCTTTAAGTGGTTCTGTTATTGTAATTTATGGCTTTCTTTTTGGGGGAAGACATGTTGTTGTATTATTTAGGATAAGATGTCTTTTATTTTGGGAGATTCACATGTGTTTGTAATATAACTCTATCATTTTGAATGATAATTTCTAGTAATTTATTATAAGCTTATCATGTTCTTGATGACTTAAAGAAAATTTATATTGTATTGAGCATATATTCTACCTCAATTTATCTTAATGAGATCAGTGTAATTGCAAAGGTAAATACTATACTAAAATTTTAGTGCACAAATCCCCTATAAATCACAATGTATTACCTTGAGTTAATAACCCTTTTTCAATCCTTTTGAATTAAAAATATGAACAAAAATGAATATACCACAAATCATTACAAGGTAACATAAAATACACATCCATTCATAATATTAGAACATATCAAAATATGTCAAATTGCTAGTGTTAATGTATACTTGATTTGTAGTTACAAAATATTGCCCATGGAGTTATTTCAAGTTGAATAAAACAGTAGCAAAGAAACATTTACTTTTTTCCTATCACTAAAATGTCCTATTTGTGATATATTTTTGAGTCTACAAGACTTCTTATTGCTCTGAAGTTGCCAAATTAGCCAAATTTCTGAAATCATGGTCAACAACCATCTTCATTTTCAAGCCTCTATTATGCTATCTATGCATTTACTTCACTTAAACTCACTCAACATGACAAAAATCATAAATTCAAAGTCATAGGAAATTGCTCATATATTTTTGAGTCTAGAAGACTTCTTATTGCTCTGAAGTTGCCAAATTAGCCAAATTTCTGAAATCATGGTCAACAACCATCTTCATTTTCAAGCCTCTATTATGCTATCTATGCATTTACTTCACTTAAACTCACTCGATATGACAAAAATCATAAATTCAAAGTCATAGGAAATTGCTCATATCTTAATATTCAGGAAACACAAAATACATGCTTAATATCATTTATATAATAGGAAAACATCAATTAAAAGCAAAATGAATTCAAGGGCATGGTCACCCTAAGTTCGGCCAAAAGGGGAAAATGGGGAAGGAGAGTTTTCCTTTTTGATTTAAGCATGCAAACACTTTCATTTATCACCTAGTAGCACATTTACATAGTCAATCTACTAAATTACATACCTTACATTCAAATTCCCTAAAAATGCATGCCTTTTACTCATAAAAAATTAGAAAAACTAGGAATTCATGCCAGAAAATTTTACCACATATCAAATACATACAACATCATTTTAAGAGTATTCCCGTCAATTAAAAAGAAAAAGAATAAAGTTTCACCACCCTAGGGTGGTTTAGCCAACACAAGTGGAAAGGGGAGGAAACTTATTTCAAGCAATTAAATGCACACTTATCTTCTAATATCACCCAAGAACACAATTGAACACTTAGTTTCACATTAATTAAACCAATTTATACAAAATCCCCATAAACCCTAGAATTTATAAATAGAAAAAATAGAAAAAGATGAGAAATTATGAACACCAACCTCTTAATAAGCTATAAAAAGCTTAGAAAAATACACTCAAGCCTTTTCCTTCCCTTTATCTACTTTAGATGGCTCGCCTACAAGTAAGAAATTTCATTTCAACATAAAGAAAGCAAATGAAGAAGAGAAAGCATGCAAGAAGATGAAGAAATGCTATAACTCAACATAAAACTCAAAAACAAACTCAAACCTAAAACAATACTTGACTAAATTTAAAGCCCAAAACCCTTGAACTCCATAAGCTAAAATCACCTATACATGCTTCAATCTTCTAGGAAAAGGCTAGAGTTAGGTTTAGTTTAGTTAGTTTAGGTGATTTCTTGTAGAAAATTTGAAAGAAAATGAGAGGAGAGAAGAGGTTCGGCCAAAGAGATGCAAAAGGAGAGAGGAAGAAAGTAATAGCATAAAGAGAAGAGAAATGTTATAAACTATTAAATGGCATTTTTGTAAATAGGAGATAACTTCTCCATGAAGTAATTAAATCTATGATCCAAATTCATCTAACTCAATTCAATATAATGGCTATAAATCAATCTCATAATAACTCTTTATAATTATATTTTCCTCCACTAAATTTATTATTTTTATTCAATAATTCTAGTTCTCTAAATTTTCTAATTTCTAAAAATATCACAAATCACTATTCATTAATTACATAATTTCTCCAAATAAATTTACAACTTATTTTCTATCTACCAAAATAATGCATGCCTGAATCAAAATAAATAATAAAAATATTTAAGATGAAAAATAACATTTTTGGCTCAGAAAAAATATTGATTCTCGGTTGGGAGGTACTATTCACAGCCTGGTAAGTCACTATTCAATACACAGAAAAATCAAGGTATTACATAAAACCCATTTCTTTTGGTTTGGTATGAAATTTGATGTGGAAACTTGAGTTAAGGAGTTCATGGTGTGCTAATAATGCAAAATAGAATCCATCCCATACCTTGGACTACTAAAGTGTAATACCCCGAAATTTTTATTTCGAAACATTTTCATTTAAATTTAAATTGTAAATTATTAGCCAATAATATTACGCCATGTAATATTATCGGGATCGAAAATTATTTTAGTTAGTCCAAAAATTTATCGAGTAACCGTTAATCGAATAAAAATCGGATCAATATTTTTTTTGGACAGAATTAATTTAAATTAGACCCGAATCGAATATTTTTAAAAAATACTATGCGTTACTATTTTTTTCTTCCCGACAATCTACTTGGACGGTTTGTTTTTATTTAATAATTTAAAAATTTAATATTTTGTTTTTTTTTCTTTTTCTTTCTTTCTTTCTTTTCTTTTCTTCTTTCTTTTTATTCTCTTCTTCTTCTTCTTCGATCGACACAGCTCCTCTCCTTCTCACCATTTCTCTCTCACTCACTCTCCAACCAGCTCTTTCTTTCTCTCTCTCTCAATCTGCGCACGCCAGCTCCGCCACCGCCACCAGCAACACCGGCAGTAGCTCCACCGCGCCACGGCCACAGCCTCTCCTTCCTCATCGCGCGCCGCTCCTCCTCCTTCCCTGTCCCGTGCCGCCCGACAAACAACAGTGACATGACGCCAGCTCCAGCTAGCCACCGCGTCGCGCTTCCTCCTTTCTGCTAGTTGCACAGCCGCTCCAGCAGCCCCGTTTTCCTCCACCATCAGCAGCTTCGTCGCGCGATTCAGCCAGCAAGGCTATAGAAACCACACCGACTCCACCGATCTAGCCACCCTTAGCCGCGTCTCTACTGCGATCCAGCCATCGGTGATCCGATCTCAGCCCCTCGAGTCCTATCCCAGCGAACTCGATCCCGATCTACGTGTTTTCGGCCACCTCAGTCCCGATCTTAGACCCGATCGTCACCAAACAATTATTTTTGGGACTATAAATAATATTTAAAGGGTATAAAATAATTCCCAAAAATTTATTTTAATAATTTTAACGGTTGATTTTATTATTTTTGATGAATGGTTGAATTGATTGGGTGTTGGTAATTTCTTTGAGATTAATGGTGTTGTGGTTAATTTTGGTTGACTAAATTTGATTATTGTTGCTGAATGGTTGAATTATGGGTTTTGTATTTTCTGTTGCTATGGATTGATAAGTCGATTATGGACTATAATTTATTTTAACTAGGATGATGTTGATGCAGTGATGGATTTAAAAGAGGATTTTGATTAGTTAAAAATTACTATGGGATTTAAATTAATTAAGAGAATCAATTAAGTAAATTAATAAAGGAAATTAAATTAAATTAAATATTTGGTTGATGAATGATTTTATTATTTGATGAGTTAATTATTTTAGTTGGTAGATTAATTTGTGGGTTATATATTATTTGGATGAATTTTAATATTTGAGGAATAATTGAAGTTGATTAGTTAATTTTTGATAATTTATTAGGTAATTTATTAACTATAGGACTTTGATTAATTATTTGATTGAGTTTATATTTTGATAGTATATATTAGTATTTTGGTGGTTGATTAATTATTTTGTTGATTTTATAGGTGAATTTTTATTATTTTAGGGATAATTTTGATAATTAATTGGTTAAATTGAGTAATTGTGATAATTGACTAAATATAGGGAATTGATTTATTATTTAGTTGGTTTTGTGGTATATTGATAAAATTATAGTAATTAATTGATTATTTAGTTATAGGTTGATAGCTATTAATTTCAGTATTTTTGATTAATTAATTATGAAATTGATGATTAATTGGAGAAATTGGAGATTAATTGAAGAAATTAGATAAAATAAATTAATTGATGATTTGGGTAATTAAAGAGTAATTGTAGGATTTTAATTGATTTTGAAGGTTAGCAAATTAATTAGTTAGAGTTAAGATTCTAAAATTTTGAAAATTACTTTATTAAGAATTAATGGATATATTTGAAGGATTTTTAATAAATAAAGAAATAGAATCAATTAATTGGTTGATTAAATAAATTATTATCGAAAGGTGAAATTTTATTACTAGAATTAAATATATTAGAATATTATTAATGGTGATAAATAAATTATTACAAAGGTTAATGGTTCTTATATAATTAAATTATTCGGATGATAATTAGAGTATTTGTTGAAATAAGTACTATTATTATATGAAATATTAGGTTTAAGGTAATTCCGGTTAAAAAATAAATATTTGGTAAAATTGCTAATAAATTATTATTATTATTATTGTTGATGTTAAATTATAATTTGGAGTATAAATATATTTTGTAGTGAAATAAATAGAATTGATATCTAGACTTGATATAAAATAAGTGAATAAATTAATTGCTGGTAAATAGTAAGATTAGATAGTGAATTAATAGAAATTTAGTCAGAAAAATAAAATAAGGTTTATTAAAATAATATTCTTAATTAAGGGAGTTAGTATCTAATTATATTTTTCTTATTATACGTGTTTCTTAGATCGACCAAGTTCCTCTACTGCTCTTCCAAATCAAAATCCAGGATAGACTTGAACTTATTCTGCAGTCACTGTGAGTAATAATAAATGATGCACACCATCCTGCATACATGCATTTCATATGCATATCATATATTCTTCATATTATTTAAATAATCATGAATCATTTCTTATTGCTATGTTGATATCTTTCATTTTCCAAATATAATATCCCAGTTCTATAATCTTAGTCTTTGATATATAATATTTCAGTTCTCTAAATTTATATAATTTCCACCCTTGATTACGTTTATATGTTGCATTTATTGTATTGAGTATATTTGTGAATATCTGTGATGTGAAATAATGTGCTTTTGTATCTTGGTGGAAATTGGGACGATGTGTGTCACAATAGGTCAGTGGGCCAGGTATGGGGGATCGGCTCCCTATTATATATATTATTATTATGGAATTGGCCTGGGGCCAATCGGTGGATTTGTGACTTTACTGACTAATTTCCACATGTTGTGAATATTTGAATGTGATTTGTTTGAAGATGCTGATGAATGACACGTGCTTGTGAAGTATGCCCATTTATTATATTGTGAAAGCATACTGCTTGAATGTATGGGTTTGCATTATTTATTATTAT
>CANUEX010036688.1:0-13693 GCA_948099535.1 Jatropha multifida
TAATCAATAATTCATCCATTTGCCAATCATCAAATCAACAATTAATATGCATATTATAAAATATGATGATACGATTATTTAATAATGATATAATATATTTTGATATAAAAATATTTAATGATATTATGTAATAAGATTATGGTAATATAAAATCATGATGCAATGAAATGCATGCCATGCACAATTTATTATTACTCACAGTGATATTATGATACTCAAATCCTAATTCTGATTCTAGTGTGGAGGAGTAGTAGACGAGCTTACACGATCTATGAATTTGAAAAAAAAAATAGAAAAAACTCATCAGTCCACTACTCTATCAACACGAAATTTATAAATAGAAAATCAATCTAATAATTTACACCATATCTTTATGTTGAAACTAATTTAAACTCTATGCTACTTAGCTGCTAACTTTAACTAATCCGATTTCTCATCACAACTTTTAAAATATTCTAAATTCATCATCAATATAATATAATCAATAATATTTTCATTTCATATAAACATAATCCTATCTCCGACAACTTTTTTCTTATTTAATTTAGTTACGATCTCCAAATAATTAATAACTATTTAGCTCATTCACTTTAATCGGTCTTTAATAACTACAAAATTCATTTCTACACTAAGTCACTTAGTGCATTAATTCTAAAAACCTTAATAACACATTCATATTTATCAAATAACTAATAATAATCCTTTAATAACACAATTTTCATTTTATTCAATATCCAACTTTAATATTTTAATTCAAATCAATATACCAACGATTTAACCATTAAATCCATAACGTAACATTAATCGGTCTCCGAATATATCTTTTATGTTTACGTTCAAATGTCCAACACTAAATTCTTTAATTAAACTAATTAATAACTAAACTATTTTGATTAATTAAATTCTTTCTACCTAATCAAATATTTGCTACCTTTATAAAATAAATTATCAATCTTCAATAACTCAACTAATTGTATTTTCTAAATTTAATTACAAAAATATTCTACCATAAATTTTATTCTCAACCCACGATTTATTTTAAACTCATCAACAACTAAATCCAATATAACATTACCCAATATCACAATCAATAATTCAATCTCAATAATCAATAAATTTCTTCACAAAATTAAAATTGAAGAAACTAATTAAAAATTTATAGGGATATTTTTACACTCTTTATCACTCAATATAGTCCCAAAAATTCTAAATATTGGAGACCATCAAAACAAGGGCTGTTGGATGGAGAACCAGCTGCTGGTGGCGGAGACAGGCAGTGACGCTGAAGAGAGAAGCAGCGGTGAAGCTGCTGCTGGCTTGTGGCGGCGCTACACGCAGAAGGGAGGAGGAGACGCTGCGAGATGGTTGGTTGGGCTTCCTGCAGCGTTGCGAGATGGTTCAACTCGAACCGATTTGGTCCAGTTCAATAAATTTACTTGGTTCTCGATCGATTTTCCGCAATATTAAATGGGTTTACAAGTCCGATTAATTTTCACGTGGCTTAAATTTATTGGCCAAAATTTTAGAATTAAAATTTAAATGGAAATTTTCTGAAATTATATTTTTTGGGTATTTCAGCTTTAAATTGGTTGCAATGGTTATAATTATCTTAGGGTGGTCTAGGCAAAAAATATGAAGTTCAACAAAGAATGTCTAAATCATCTCTTTCTAATGTGAGTACTTTAAAAATTGTCTCAAAAGAATTTCCAATTTTGTTCTAGGAATGCCAAGGTTAGTTAATTTATATCAAAACATATATATCTATCACAATAATTTCAAACATTGATGTTTATGATCTTAAAAATAAATATTCAAACCAAAGAGTAGCATTAAGTTAAATAGTTTAAATTTAAACTAAAACATGCTATAATAGAAAAACAACTAAATTTATAACAAGTATTAGATTTATGATAATTTTTAATCTCACTTATAATCATTCCAACCAAATTAAACTAATAGAAAATCAAAATTTTCCTTCCCAAACTTAATTTAACACATTGTCCTCAATGTGAAAATTAAAAACTTAGAAGGAATAACAAAGAACCTCTTACCACATTGCAAACATAGGCTAAGCTAAAAATCTAAAAAAGAAAGAAAACATGCTAAGAATAATGTTAAGTAAGTCTAAAACAACTGAAAAAGACAAAATGAAAAGGAACAATCCCAAATAAAAATAAAAATAAAAAACAAGAAAAGAAATAAAACCAAAGAGCAAAAGAGAACACAGAAAATTCATTTTGAAGGAGGCGGTGGAGGAGGATGCTGCAACATCTGAATTACTGTCTGGAGTTGACTATTGATTCCTTGGTATTGAGTTTGCATAGTATCCAAACATGATTCAAGTCCTCCATGCATAATCTCGATTGATGAGAACCTGTCAGAGATCATAGTTTCTATTCCTTGGACCGAGTGTCCACCACGTCCATTTTAGACATCAACCGCGCAAGGACTTCCTCATTGGACATATCGAATTGTCGCTGAAAAGAGGGACCTGCTTCAAAAGTTCCAGCTCCAGTAAATGTTTCAAAACTTAGAGGTTGATCCTCTTCAATGCTAGTCGGATCTCTTGCATCCTCTCCAATGTCAAGAACAGGCCTCTCCTCCTAGGTTCCTACAACACAGTATGTGTCCCCTATTCTCTCAATAAGCTTCATATATAACATGACATCCAAATCAAGCCTAGTCCCCTTCCCACCTCCAACAATATCATAAACAGGTCTATCTGGATTCCAAGCATGCAAATAAGAGGTAATACACGTCACAAAATATCCCATCATTATAGCCCCTTTATCTGCCTGTGCAATTCTAGCCCAAAGTTAACATAACCAGAAACCCACATTGAGTAAAATCCCTTGATCTATAGCCCAAATAAAATACAACTCATTGGTTCCCAACACCCCATCACTCTCACTTCTGCCAAAGATAATGTTAGCCAAAAACTTGTGAATGTATCTATACGCTGGGTTACATAAATGGGAAGCTTTTGATACCTTAGGATTGTAATTATTCAGTCCAATTAGAGGGGTCCATGTAATACGATCGTGAAAATCTTTGGGTATTGCCCTAAGGGCATTCTCAGTTGGAAACCCAAATATATGGCTAACCTCATTCACTAAAAGTTCATAGTTTCTCCCAAGAAACCTAAACTTAATGTTACTAGGGTACCCTTCATCCCATGGAAAGATAGTAGAAGAAAAAGAACTCAAGAATTCCAAAGTCAAGGGCGCATACACAAAATCTTTCATGAAAATAAATTGTTCCCACCCAATTCTTTTTAGAGACTCTATAACAGCATTCCTAAGGTTAACCTTTTCTAAGGCTTGCTCATCCAAAAAGCGATTGGGGAGAATAGGGCGAAGAGAGAGTTTGTTGTACCTTTCTTATTGCTCGTTTGACCTGATCTTGAATGGAGGAGGAGGTAGTCCCGTGGGTGGAGGTGGTGGTGGTGGTGGAGGAGTAGAAGATGGTGTGGGCCAAACTCTTGCAGCCAAGGATGCAGCATATCTGCTTCTTTTGTATCTTGGTGGCATGGTGGAAGAGAAGGAAAAGAATTTTATAAGGTGGTAGTGGAGAAAAAAAAAGAAGAATGGAAGTTTAGAGAGTGTTTTAAGGAGAGTGGGGGTGCCAGTTATGAGAGAAAAGAATGAGTGGGTGAAGCTAGTTTATAAAGGATGAGGGTTAGGGTTTGCGTGGAACCAAAAAGTTGGCTTTTAATGACTTGAACACGACATGGCATGAGCGTGCTATTCACTGACCTGCAAATTAAAAATAAAGTTTGTGTACTTGGCACGGGCGTGCTGGCTGGGCACGGTCTGTGTTTGCATTTCTAGATTCGACATGGGCGTGCTATCTGGCACGGTTGGGGTGTGCTAGACACTGACCCTCAGGTGTTTTTCTCGCTTGACAGTGCACGGGTGCGCTGTCTGGCACGGCTAGGGCGTGCCAGACACTGACTCTTAAAGGTTAAAAGTGGCTTTGTCTTAGCATGGGCATGCGGTCTGGCACGATTGGGGCGGGCCAGACACTGACCTTTAAAGGTTATTCTTTCACTGGAACCGACACGGGCGTGCTAGAGGACACGATTAAGGCGTACTGGACACTGACCTTTGTAGGAAAAATATGGCTTCCTCTTGGCACGGGTGTGCTATCTGGCATGGCTAAGGTGTGTCAGACACTAACTCTGAATTGCAAGTTTGCTCTGTTTGGCACGGGCGTGCCGTCTAGCACAACTAGGGCGTGCCAGAGTCTGACCTACAAATAAAAATTTCCTAAAAAACAAAAACAAAAAGTTTAATCTGGTGAAATAAAAATAGGTCCAATAAAATAAGATTTAAAATAAAGAAAATAGAGAAAAACAAAGTTTATATAGGTTGTCTCCCACAAGCGCTTTTGTTTAATGTCGTTAAGCTCGACTTATTACTCCCTTTCTTCAGGTGAGGCTCATTGCAGTCTTGACTGGATCAAAAGCCTCATGTCTGTAAACCTTCAACCTTTGAGCATTAACTTTGAAACTTTGATCTCCATCAACAGTCTCAACCGCTCCATGTGGAAAGATTTCTTTTATGATGAAAGGCTCAGACCATCTAGAACACAATTTACCTGGAAAAAGACGAAGTCTAGAGTTATAGAGTAATACCTTTTGTCTAACTCTTAGATCTCGTAAAATAATATGTGTATCATGCCACTTCTTAGTTCGGTCCTTATAAATTTTGGCACTCTCATAAGCATGCATCCTCATTTCATCCACCATGTTTAATTGAAGTGCTCTCTTTTGTCCCACCTCCTTAGCATTGAAATTCAAGAATTGTATCACCCACTAAGCTTTGTGTTCCAACTCAACAAATAGATGACAAGCCTTACCATAGACCATTCGATATGGAAACATCATGATTAGTGTTTTGAATGTGGTCCTATAGGCCCAAAGTGCATCATCAAGTTTCTTGGACTAATCCTTCCTCGATTGACCAACTATAGTCTTAAGAATCTTTTTTATCTCTCTATTAGTTACCTCAACTTGCCCACTTGTTTGTGGATGGTAAGGGGTACCTACACGATGAGTAACACCATATTTTGCAAGGAAAGAATCTAAATACTTATTACAAAAATGCTTACCTCCATCCTTGATAATTACTCGAGGGGTACCATGGCGTGTAAAGATGTATTTCTTGATGAAGTTCATCACGCTCTTGGCATCGTTGTTAGGTAGAGCAATGGCTTCCGCCCATTTAGAAACATAATCCACTGCCACCAAGATGTATTGGTTGGAATAGGAGGATGGGAATGGTCCCATAAAGTCCAGTCCACACACGTTAAAGATCTCCACTTCAAGAATGTTATTCAATGGTATCTCATGTCTCTTGGAGATATTACCTAACCTCTGGCAGTGATTACAAAGACGAATAAAGTTAAAAGCATCTTTAAATAAATTAGGCCAATACAAACCGCTTCTAATACTTGTGCCACCATTTTGTTTCCTCTAAAATGTCCTCCACATTCGAAAGAATGAAAATGTTTAAGTACACTTTTCATCTCTTCTTTCGGCACACACTTTCTAAAAAGTTGGTCATTACAATACTTAAACAATAAAGGGTCTTCCCAATAATAAAATTTGACATCATGGAAAAATTTTTTCTTTTGCTAGTACAAAAGATTAGGAGAAAGAATTTTACAAGACAGAAAATTTACTATATCAGCATACCATGGAGCTTGCCTATTTGCTAAGAAAAGGAGATGCTCATAGGGAAAGTCTTCATTAATTTGGACTTCTTCTCGTTCTTCCTTCCCCAACTCAGGCCTGAAAAGGTGATCAGCTACAAGATTCTCAATTCCCTTCTTGTCACGTATCTCCAAGTCAAATTCCTGCAAGAGAAAAACCCAACAAAGTAGCCTAGGCGTTGCATCTTTCTTTTCTAGAAAATACTTGATAGCTTAATGATCAGTATAGACTATTATTTTAGCTCCTATTAAATATGCCGAAATAGGATCCGAAAATGCGTCCTAAGTACACACAGAATAAATTTTCATGTCTTACACCGACGTATGTGCCATTCGAGTTGATTTCGTGAAAAATCAAAAATCGACTCATTTGTGGGGTCCATTAGTGGGGTCCACCAATGAGGCCCACGTCTGGGACCCACCTGCCACATAAGCAAATAGTGTCATTTTACCCATTTGCCTATAAATACCAACTTAAGGTTTAGGGTTACGGGTTAGCAATTTGGGTTGACATTTTTAGTTAGTAAAACTAGTTTGAGAGAAAAGAAATCAAAAACACAAAAACAACAAAATCAAACACAAAATCAAATAAAAAACATAATCTAAACTCAATTTCTTCACAAAAATCTTAGGATTTTTACTAATTTGTGAGTGAGAAAGTGTTATCAACACATAGTCAGTGTGTTTTGGGATTAGAAACACTTCCAGAAGTGAATCAAACACACAAACTTGGATCATCTTCAAATATCAAGTGTGCTTGAGGTGTTCTTCATCAAACTTCAACCAAATCAACATTTGAGGTGCAAGCCTTAAGCTGAAGGCGCATGCCTTAAGTTAAAGGTTGGCGCCCTTAAGCTTAAGGCGCCTAGAAATATGGTAGATTGTGGTTCTTCCGCTTTTGTCATCGATCTTCTGGTGATTATAGGCTTTGTTTATCTTAGAATGGGACTTGATTCACTTTCAGTGGTGTAAATCTATAAGTTCTAGAAGAGAAACAACTAAAAAAATATCAAATCATACTTAGATTCTAAGATCAAAGTGGGTTAAGACCTAAGGGTCGAAAATTCATATTTGATACAAATGAGTACGTTAATGATTTTAATAAGTATTTCTTGTTGGGATTTATGAATTTTGTTTATCTAACAAGATGAACATTGTGATCATGAGCTTGAAATAACGTTAAAATTATTATATTTTATTTTCTAGCATTTTTAATTATTATTCTATAATATATATTATATGTTTTTTATCTAACTCATTAACAACTCTAACATTTCTGACATCAATTTATATTCTTCACCTTATTGCTTGTTGTTTATTTTGATTAATTTATTTTATTGTTGAACTAATATTTATTTTTTGATGATTTTTAGTTAATTATTGTATTCATCATGTTATTTAAATGTTTGAATGTATTATAATGGTTGAATATATTTATTTTAATTTTTGAGTTTAATATGATTTATTCAAGAAGTTCTAATAATATTATTTTTATGGGATTTGTAATATTATTTATATAATTTGTGGAGAATTCAAAAGAATCCTAATTTCAATTGGCTTGTAATAATTTCATTTTAATTGATTTATGTTAATTAAATGGGAATATGTAAGGAAAATGGGTAGATTGTATTTTACAAAATGGCTTGTAATTCTTTTCTCCTCCCGCTCTTCTTTGTGCATGTTTGATTTTCATATTTGATGGATATTTAGATTATGATAAATTGTATGGTTGACATAGTTTTCAAAAATTACATAAAAAGATTTATCTCAAATTTAAATTAATATCGCAATAAATAAATAATGAATATTCGGACAACTAGGAGGCTGGTTTTAGACCGGGTGGAATGGGTGCTTAACGCATTTTCATTTTCGTAACCAACTCCCGGACCTATTCTAGTTAAAACTGAGTCAATTAGTTCCAATAAATTAATTAATCTGAGAATTTTTTCTAATTTAGTAAAATAGGGTGGTGACTCCAACATTTTTAAAATCTTACCAAAGTAAGAAAACATTTCTCTAAAGATAAAAATGAGATTGGATAAAATAATTTTTTTGAAATAAAATAAACTAAATTCGTTTTATTCGATTTACTCGAGTGACTCTTGAGAAAAACTATGAGATGCTGTGCGAAAGCCACATCATCCTCATCTCCTCTCTCTAAAAAGCAAATGTTGAAAAAAGAGTAAAGAACTCATTGTTCATATTTAAAAATCTCTCTAAGCTCTCTCTCTCTCTCTTCAACCCTCTTCATTTTTTTTCATCTATATTCTTCAAGAGATTTTACAAGTGAAAAGAAATCTAGTAACAATACTTTCTAAAGAATAGTTCTATGTTTTATTTCTGTTTTGAATCTATTTTCTATTCTTTCTCTGCTTATAATTGCATTTCTCTCTATCCATATAGATTGTTGTAATCTATTATGGATTAGAGGATTTTAAGAGAAATACATTCATGTAATAGCTTAGTTGAGAAGCAATGGTGTAAAAAGTTATTAAGCGACCTTCTCCTTATGTAAGATTTTAATGTCTTGATTTACTATTCTCTATGAAATAGAAAGGGTAGAGGTTAGTTAAACTCGTATAATCTAGTGAGTTAAGGTTAGAGTTAGGTGTTAAATCTATATCCTTGTAACTGTTGGTTTGTCTCTTACTCTTGAAAAGAGATAACATAATAGAGAATCTCAAAATGCATCTTGGGAGTTGATGTAGGCGAGTTAGTACCGACACACTGTAAATTTCTATGTTTATCTTCCTTTATTTCTAAAGTGTTTCTTAATTTTATTCTGTTTACACAATTATTAATCTTTTTAGAAATGCAAAGTTGTTTATGATCTTCTGTTTCTAAACGTGAATAAGTTTTATCTTTGTGAAACTTTAAAACTCTAAATTTCTGTATTGTGATTATACCAAGTTCTAATCTGTCATTTTATATTCAATATAATTCACAATCTGAGTTATAATCAGTTTTCTAAACTTGCATAAGCTTTGTGAAATAATTCTAAACTTAATTAACTATTCTTGATAGAGTTGTTCTAATCTTCCAATAGCTTTGTAAGAAAGTTTTAAACTTGATAACTGACTCTTATAATATTTTCTAATTTTGCTACAATAGAATTCCTTATTTGGTATTTTAAAAGTCAAATTTTTTTGAAAACAAATCCACCCACACTCTTGGGTTTTTCCATATATAAACAAAACCCACACATAACAGTGGACCTCTATTCTGAATCTTAAATGACATTTTCAAAAGAATAGCAAAATAAATTATGCATTTATGCATAATAAATTTGTAGAGTTTATAAAGCAGTTATAAAAAAAGTACATAATTAAATTGAATGAAAAAAATAGAATTATTTATTTTTATCTCAAAAACTTATTATTTATTTAATTATTTTGTGCAAATATAAACAATACAAATAGATCAAAATAAATAAAGTAATTTATACAAAGTAAATAACAAATGAGAAGAACATGGTACAAATAATGAGTACAAATGTGTGCAATACATGTTGAAAAAAAAACTAATTATATAATACCCTTTAATTAGATTAGTTATACAATTGTCTATTTAAATTTAAATACTATTCAATTAAACATATTAAACTAGGAAATATAAAAATAAAAAACCAATTTTTTTATAATGACCATAAAATAAAGATCAATTATCAAATAAAGTTAAAATTTCAGTTAAGAAACACGAAGTATATGTCAAAATATTTTAACTCAATTGATAGAAAATTATATAAACTTATTTTATATTAATTTAAGTTACTAAAAAATTTAAAATGGTTCAAATAAAACTATTAGTAAAATAACAAAATCATAAATTGATATTTATGACTAATTTAGTTATGTTAGCTAACTCTTATA
The DNA here is from genome assembly GCA_948099535.1 of Jatropha multifida. NCBI lineage: Eukaryota > Viridiplantae > Streptophyta > Magnoliopsida > Malpighiales > Euphorbiaceae > Jatropha > Jatropha multifida. The sequence continues at coordinate 9,585 of CANUEX010036688.1, forward strand.
CACAATATACAATTCTATAAAAATAATTAAAAGAATTTAAAATTTTATGAATTATAATATAACTCAATTAGAAATCATAAACTGATATTGTTGTATTTCCAATATTTTTTTTTGAGAATTTGTATTTCCAATAGTTAAACATAAGTCATATGAGTAATATTTTAATTATGAATAATTTATGAATTATAATATAATTCAATTAGAAGTCTTATTAAAATATCAATTTATTATAGATTACCAATATGAATATTTAATACCTATAAAAAATTACCATAAAAATTATATTTTTCTTTGGCTATAAGATTTATTATTATTTTATATCAAAGACTTTTCTTCTTATCATTTCACTTCTTAATCTTAAAAATATTATTTTACTTGAGTTACGATTATTTTTACATTCCATATTGTTTTAATCATAAAGTTTTATTTTTTACCATATTTATTCATTTTACTTTTTTATATCGTTTCAAGAATGAAATGTCTCCGGCTCACAAACTCATAATAGAGAAAGAGAAAATTTATATAATGATTTACATAATAATTATATTTAAGATTGAAAATGATAAATGCATTTTTTTTAGTTTTCAAATTTATATCATATTTATTTTTTATTTAAATTTAGTTTATTGTAAAATTAGTATAGCTATTGAGTTCTTGCTTTACTTAAATAAAATTCAATATTGACACAACAAATAACAAAATGATTATATAAGTAGAAATAAGGATAAATATTAACTCTTATTAGTCAAATTACTTCAAAATTAAAAATGTAAAATAAAAATTCTTTAAGGGCATTTGGTTCAACTTATTGTTGATTCATAAGCAGTAATTAAGTTATTGATATTCGTTAAGGATTTTAATCAGCAATTAATAACTGATAGAAATACTTATCAGTTGTATTGTGGCTCTATTGGGTAAGATGGTTTGAGTAGTGTTTAGTATTTTGATAAAATTAAAATACTGTTTTAATTAATTATTGTGTTCAATAATATCACATTTATTTTAACTTTCAGAGTTTGACATATTGTTTCATGAAATGTTATTTTCATTAACATTTAGCGTTTTATAAATTTTTTATGATGTCTATACCTATCATTTGTCTATGATTCTTTTACTATGATCTTACCATTTTTTTATCTTTTTATATTAAATAGCTAATCAAATTAAATATTTATTTTTACAAAAATCTTTTATTTTAAATCGCTATATAAATAACTAACCAATAATACTTAATATGTAACCACTAAGAGTTAGGTAAACAACTAATAGCTATTATAATAGCTAACATCTATTAGAATCATTAAAATTACCGAATAGACCTTTTGAAGTTTTTTTAATTGATTTATATCTATTTTTTATTTGAATTTTAACCCTATAAATAAGTTTTCTATTAAATATAATTTTAAAAATTTCAGTTAATATTTTTTATTTAATAAAAATAATAAATTAATCATGCATATTATTATTATATAAAACAATTATACTTTAGGAGTCATTTTATATCATTAAAATAAACGCTAATAAAATTTTGCTAAAAACTAAAATTTACCAACTAATTGTTAACAACTACAAACTATCAGCAATCACTTTCAACTACCGTTTCATATAAACAACCAACTAAATGAGCCTTTTTTTTAGAAAGAAAAAAGAATAAAAATTCTCTTATTAAATTCATAAATTTAAAACTTATAAACACAATATTTTCAATTCTAAAAGTTTTCCTATAATAGTTTTACTTTTACTTTTATGGTAAATTTTATTTTTAAATTTATTGTAAATAAATAATATTTAAAAGAAAAATAGTGTAATAGTTTTTATTTTATGGTAAATTTTATTTTTAAATTTATTGTCAATAAATAAAATTTAAAAGAAAATAATGAAGGCGAGCTTGCACTTTGGTTTAATTTTTTTTTTATGGATTCTGTGAAATTTGTAGGGTTCAAGTTTCATTCTTTTGGTTAGAAAATAAAATTTATAAATTTGTAAGGAACTTTTGGAATAAAATTAAATAATTTAAATTTTATTATTTTCAAAGTATAATTGAACTCCAAATATTCCATGCATACCATTTCTCTCTTTCATAATGATAGATTTAATCTGATGATGGAATTAACTCATCAAATAGTTCAAATATCTAACCTAAATTTAGGCTAATCTTTCCTGTGGCCATCTAAACTTTAGATGGTTGAATGGAAATACATTTTTTTCATATTTTAGTAATAACTGTGCTATTCGTCAAAATGAAATAATTTTATAAAGATTTAATCATAATTTTATATTTTTACATTTCATTTAGCGAGAACTATAATTATTATTGAAATGTGAAAGTGCAGAATCACAATAGACCCACAAGACAATTTCCAAAATACAGATTAAATTTATGCATTAAACTGAATATTCATATATTAAAATAAACATTATAGTACTAAAAATTTATTTGATATTTACCCTTCTTTCAAATAAATAAAATTCTATAAAATTTTGTAAAGTGGATTTGTAAGTAAACCTTTTTGACAACGCATATAAAATTAAAAAACCTCTTATGTAAGCCTATGTTATCTATGACTGCTAGAAGACGGGAAAAATCTTGGTTAGGTGAATGTTTGCAAATATATTAATATATGTTTATATTTACGTATGTAGGCTCAATACTATATATATATATATATAAACTTAAAATACCTATGTCGTTTAAATTTCGGGCTTAATTGAAGGCCGTGATTTTAGGTCCAATAAGGCCCGGCCCAATCTTGTTGAAATAATCCATTGCTTGGTCGGTCGGTGTATTATTTGTTGCATTTATGAGAACTTTTATTCGAATCTGATTCCTTCTTTCTTCTGATCTGTCTTATCTGGGTGGTGTTGTTTCTAATTATCTAGCAATGCTATTAGGCTTTATGTTTCTCTTGTTTTTGTTGGAATGACAGTAACTTAAGTTGCTTTGTTCCTAATTTCTGCAAAATTTTTTGTCTAAAGCTTAGATTGCACCTATTTTTTCTTAATGAAACAAAACAATCTAATTAATAGACAACTATTTGTGTTAATGACTAAATTGATTTTTGTTGGGGGTTAGACATTATGCTTTCTTTGAAGAGAAAATCTCTAATATTTGAGTATTTATATTTAATTAATTTGAGAAAAAAAATTATAAATTTTTGAAGATGTTTTTATGATACAGTTTAAATAAAATGACTTTTGAATTACTTATATTTCTTATTTATCATTCATATTTTTTTAAAATTTTTTATTTATACATTTCTATACTTCAAGTTATTACTCTAAGGGATATAAATTTTCACCAATCCATCACCATTTCGTGTTTATACAATAATTAGGCAGTTTTTACGCTTTACGTGGTTGTATAATATATTTAATTTTAAGTTATAAAATATGTGTATTGAATAAATTATTAAAATTTAAAGTGCATATAAGCAGTATGATTTAAATGTATTATGTAAAATTGAAAATTTTTATCTTAACTAATAAATGAGTTATTCATGCAAAGGAAAAAGAATGCTAATTTCATATTTATATGTGGTCAATTGAAATGGAGAAAATATATTATTATATAAATATGAAATACCGATGAAATATATTACTATATTATTATATCCCCTTGAAGTGATAACTTGAAGCATAGAAATGTGTACATAAATAAATTTGAAAAAAATAATGAGTAATAAGTAATTAGAAATATGTCACGACCCGTTTTCATGGGCCGGACCGGTACTAGGATCTGGGTAAGCTTAAGGCCTCCGAGGCCCGTAGTAAGCTTAATCTCTGATTTCAACACCATAATTACATGAAAATATTCTACAAGTTGGCCCATTATATTCTTAATGACTCAAACTATCACATGGCCTTATTTTATTCAACTCAATCATTCCCATAAAGTCTTACATACACTTAACGTTATTATTATTACAATCATAAATCTTAACATAACTGCAGATTTTCTACTACTGTACAATTACAAAGAATGCTAAATAATTCTATCTTATACATTTACATAATCCTTTAAATAACCTCTAAGGAAAGAAAACTAATGCTCCAAATATACTCAACTGAGTCACAATTTCCTGAAACAACATAAGGGATAAGGGGGGAAA
>CANUEX010036695.1:0-24532 GCA_948099535.1 Jatropha multifida
CAGTTGATTGTGGGTGATATGATTGTCATTGTGTGAATGGAGAATGTCCATTTAGAATGCCTTAAGTATCATTTGTGTGAATGTGTGGGTTTGGTATTATATGTTATTATTCACTGAGTTTTATACTCACCCCTTTCCCCCTTTATCCTTTATGTTGTTTCAGGAAATTGTGAATCAGTTGTATAAATTTGGAGCGTTAGTTTTCTTTCCTTTTGAGGTTATTTAAAAGAATGTTTAAATGTATAAGATAGAATTATTTAGAATTCTTTATAATTGTACAGTAGTAGAAAATTCGCATTTATGATAAGACTTTATTATTGTAATAATAATGTTAAGTGGATGTAAAATTTTATAGGAACAGTTGAATTAAATGAAATAAGACTCCCTATAATAGTTTGAATCATTAAAAATATAATGGGCCAACTTGTAGAATATTTTCACATAATGAAGGTGTTAAAATCAGAGATTAGGCTTACTACGGACCTTGGTGGCCTTAAGCTTTCCCAGGCCCTAGTGCCGGTCCGGCCCATGGAAACAGTTCATGACACCTAAGCACCTTCATCCCCCAAATTGGGGGCAATGCCTGAGTTATGCCATCAAATCTTGGCTCATGCATTACTTCCTCCTATCCAAAAGCCTCAAACTAGACCCTAGCACCCTAGATTATAAACGCCTTAAATCAGACCTAAGCACCTTCATTTCCTAAACTAGGGCCAATGCTTGAGTCAGGCCATCAAATCTTGGCTCGTGCATTGCTTCCTCCTATCCAAAAGTCTCAAACCAGACTTGAGCACCCCAAATTACCAGAAAGCCTCAAACCAGACTTGAGCACCTCAGATTACAAAAGCCTCAAACCTGACCTGAGCACCCTAGATTATAAAAGCCTCGAAACAGACTTGAGCACCTCAAATTACATGAAAGCCTTATATTAGACCTAAGCACCTTCATCCCCCAAACAAGGGGCAATGCCCGAGTCATGCCATCAAATCTTGGCTCGTGCATTGCTTCTTCCTACCCAAAAGCCTCAAAACCAGACCTGAGCACCCTAAAATACCAAAAGCCTCAAACTCTAACCTAAGCACAGTTTTGGGAACCTCTACAATAAATGTGTACTGATACCCCTTTTTGTTTGCTTCTACTAGAGAACAACAATAATAATGGCTTTAGCTAATGATTTTAGAGCACTAATGGAAGACATGCTCTGAGAACAGGAGACCTATTTTTGAAAAATGCTAATAGAGCAGAATACTTCCCTTTAGAATACCATTACTATGTAGAGTGAGACCATACTGGGGGAAGTGAGGACCTTGATAACTGCCATTTGGAATGGAAATACTCCTCGAAACTAGACCAGTTGATCTAATGAACGGCATCCCATTCCACCCAACGATGATCAAATTGCCCGAGGGTTGGTTCTTGAGAGAGGGGCCACTTTTAATGCTACTGCCACCCCAAGCTAGACAAGGGATGATTCTGCCTTCCTGAAGGTTAAGAAAATAATGGAGAAAATGGACTCCTTTAAGAAGTTCCTGAAGAGCATCAAGAAGTATGAAGACTTAATTGATGTAGACTCTCTCCCACTCTTTCTAGAGGCCAAGCTGCTCGCCAAGTTCGAAATGCCTTCCATGGATAAGTTAGATGGCACCACATGCCCCAAGACTCACCTAAAAATGTATATGGGTGCTTTCACTCCTCTTAGTGTGAACAATGAGCTCTTGGCTCAAATTTTCTAGGAATGTCTCACCGATGCTGCTCTTCGCTAGTTTATTACCTTGGACAATGCCAAGAAGAAGACCTGGGATCTAGAGGTTGACAGTACCACTACAATATAGAGGTTGACATTACCAAGAGGGATTTGAAGACAACTAAATAGGGGGCCCAAGAATCTTTATCTTCATTTCTCATAAGATGGAGAGGTAAGATTGCCCAGGTGCTTAACTATCCTTCTGAATAGGAACAGATTGACATCATAGTCAAGAACTTGGTCCCTTCTTATTATATCACTTAAGGACCCAGTACCTTCTAGACTTCTGAGCTCTCATTGCCCTTGCAACTAGAATAAAAGACCTGATCCAGTCATGGCAGATTAAAGAGGATTAAGCTTCTTCCTCCAAATATAAGAAGCCACAACCCAGTTACCATGCAGTTCCTCCTTTCCTTGAGAAAGGTGATGAGGTGGCCAATTTGATCGGACTAATTTGTCAACCAGACAGATGCAACTTCATAGATATTGGATTTCCTCTTTCATTTATTTTTTAGAAGGCTATGGATGACAAGTTGATATAGCCATTGGAACCTAAATCGCTACCGAATCTAGTTCCAAAACACTACAACCTAAACTCCTTCTTCTCTTTCCATTAGGGACTTGGGAATAAGACTGATGATTATAAGACCCTGAGACATAAGATCCAGGACCTAATGGAAAGTGGCCAAATACTCCCTGTTCGACCCAGACTTAACATAAACACCAACCCACTTCCTCATCACAAAAATAATATCCACATGATCCACCAAGAGCCAGATTTTGACTTAGCCTCCCGGATCCAAACCCATCATAGACAACTCATGTTGCGTATAGACCTGAATGACTTACTTGAGGAAATCAATGCTATCACCCAAAGTGGGAGACAATACCCGTCTCCTCCTCTTGAAGCTTTGCCCAATCTAGCTACCTTGGCCAAGGACATGCCCAGTTCAAGCTTTGGGCCACAGCCTGAGAATTTGGTTTTGGAGCAGTTGAGGAAAACCAAGGCCAACATCTCTATATGGGGGTTGATTCAATCTTCCTTTGTATACCGCTAGGCTCTGGTCAAAGCCATGAATCAATGTCAGATAACTACTGATATCACTCCAGAAGCTTTGGTGCTTTCCATTACAACCATGCTATTTATATCACAGTCCAAGCTATGGATAAGATAGCACCTATGGTTTTGATAGATAATGGATCGCTAAATGTCTATCCTTTGAAAGTAGCTAGCTGCTTAGGCCTAACTGCTAAAGACTTTGTGCCTTTTGATAAGATAATGAGAGCATATCATAACACTGGGGAGAGGTATTAGGCATGGCAAATCTAGGGTCACAATTAGGCCCGTAGTCATGACTGTCCCCTTCCAAGTGGTGGATGTCCCAACTTGCTTCAATCTCCTTTTAGGGAGGCCGTGGATCCATAAGGCTAAGGCAGTAGCCTCCTCTTTGCATCGAAAACTGAAGTTGCCCCCATGGAAATGCAATGGTAATAATCAAAGGGAACAGTAGCCTCCTCTTTGCATCGAAAACTGAAGTTGCCCCCTTGGAAATGCAATGGTAATAATCAAAGGGAACTTAGAAGGAAAATAAAAAATTCCTTCTTTGGCACTGTTATTAGATATTTAGCCTGAACCAGTAGTCTACCTATTGTCAGGGTTCTCCTTTGATTTGGTCGAGTTCATCAAGGTAGAATCGAGAATAGGATTAGGCTGCAACCAATAGGGTATGGCCTCTTTCACTAAGTATCCAGTCACTGAACCTCCCTTTGGTCTTGGATTCAAATCGACAAATGAAGATCGAGAGGAGGTGGAAGATGCCAAGTAGAAGGAAAAAATGAGAGGTGAAATAAGGGACATTCTAATGCGCCCATATTTCAAAACCCTCAATGGTTACTTTATTAGAAAAGGGGAAACTGAACCTTACTACTTCTTTTAAGAACCATGGTATTGCCCATTAGCTAAGAAACTAATCCCTAGTTTTGAACTTCTCTTTAATGTCATGCTCTCAATAGAAGATCGTGAGCATCTCTTTAAGCTCCAGACTGATTATGAGGACAACATGGAGACTTCCCTCTTTGACCTCTACATGATCACTGACCAAGTGGAAGCAGACCCCAAAAACCTCATACAACCCATCCAAACACCTTTATGGAATTGGTACCTAGAGGAGGGTGTAGAGTAGTCCACCTTCCTTCTACTTGACCTGAACATGAGTCACAAATAGAACTTAAGTCAGAGTCTAGTTCAGAATCTAATTTAGAGTCTTCTGAGTCCTTTGAGTCTCCTCTGTCCTCCTTTTCTGAGTTAGGAGATCTCTTTATAGAACTGAATGTAAATGCCGATCAAGGAACCTTTATCAATAATAAGAAGTTTCAGTTTTCTTGTTACCCTTTCTCCACCCTGAATGAGATTGCTGGCAAAATAGAAAGTGAAAAGAAAAAGAAATAAAAGTAATAAAAGAATAAATAAACATTGGCATAGAAAATGAAGCAAAAAATACATTTATTGTGCATGAATGTGATTGCAAATAGGAGCTAATAGAGCTCATCAGGCAGTATTCAGACTGCTTTGCATGGACAGCCAGCGATATGACGGATATAGTTCTAGGTATTATCATTCATAGCATCCCTACATATGATCACATCAAGCTAATGAAATAGAAAATCTAAAGAAAAAAAATTAGAAATCTCTCTCAGAATCAAAGAAGAAACAACCAAGTTATTAGAAAATAACTTCATCGAGGCTATTGATTATCCAACATGGTTGGCCAACATAGTACTAGTCCCTAAGAAAGATGGCAAGATCAGAATTTGCATCAACTACTGGGATCTGACTAAGGCTTGTCCTAAGGATGACTTCCCTCTACTGCATATTGACATGCTTATTGACAGAATGGTAGGGTCTAGTACGATTTCAGTCATAGATCTCTATGCAGGGCATAATCAGATACTGGTCAATCAATCATATAAGCCAAAAAATTCATTTATCATAGAATGGGTTATCTTCTACAACAAAATGATGTTGTTTGGTCTGCAAAATGCTGGTGCCAATTACTAGAGGATGGCCACCACAATCTTCCATGAGTTAATGCATAAGAATGTATATGTATATGTTAATGACATGGTTGTCTACACTAGGGATGTGCCAAGTCACCTAGTTTCCCTTAAGCAGTTTTTCTCCAAACTTTAATAGTACAATTTGGAGCTCAACCTCACTAAATGCCTCTTTAAAGCTCCATCCATCATCTTCCTAGGCTACATGGTATCCAAGAGAGGGATTGAGATTGATCCATAGAAATCCAAAGCCATCATCAAGATGAAACCTCCTAAGATAAAAGGAGATCAGGGGGTTCTTAGGTCACCTTCAGTATATCAATCGGTTTGTCTCATAGTTAGTAGACACCTATGGACCGATATTCAAAAAGCTGCGAAAGGATGCTCTGAAAGTTGGGATGACCAATGCCAGAAATCCTTTGAACAAATCAAAGCATATCTACTCAATCCTCTAGTTCTCCAGCCTCCTAGGCCTGGAAATCCACTCCTCTATTTATCAGTAATAGATGAGGCCATCGGGACTATGCTAGTGCAAGAAGCATTAGATTCTCACAAAGAGAATGTCATTTACTACCTGAGTAAGTGAATGCCGAAATAAAATTAAGATATAGCAAGATCAAACAACTCTGTCTAGCCTTGGAATGGATTTGCATCAAGCTCCAACACTATCTCTGCTCTTGCACTACTCACATCATTGCCAACTAGAGTCCCTTGAAATTCCTTATGGAGAGGCTAGTTCTGGATAGTAGGATGGCTAAATTGGCTACCATCTTTGTAGCATTTGATCTGAAGTTTGTTGCAAAGAAAGCAATTAAGGGTAGTGTGATAGCAGATCACTTGGCCGCATCTCCTGGTGATGCTGATGTAGCAGATATCAGATTCCTAGATGAGGACATTCTACAGATTCAGACAAATAATTGGAAGATGTACTTTGACGGGGCTGCCAATCATCAAGGTTATGGCATCGGTGTGGTCATAGTAAATCCAGATGGGGAATGACTACCCTTCAGCATTAAGTTGACATTTCAGGTCACCAATAACGAAGTAGAGTATGAAGCTTATATTGCTATATTAGAAGCAGATTTGAGTATTCAAATAATATACCTAATGGTTTATACAGACTCATCTTGATAATCTCTCAACCACTAAAGAAATGGAAAATCAAAGAACAACATTTGATCCCATACCTCCAACGCCTAGATCAGCTAGCTCAAAAATTTAAAGAATTGTCATTTCAATACCTACTGCGGACTAAGAATTAGTTTGCTGATGCACTGGCAACACTTCTCTCCATGGTTGATGCCAGCCCTGACATGGTCATCAAACCCCTAAAAATTCAAATTCACCAACAGTCAGCCTATTGATGCAATCTTTAACTCCCCGATGGTAAGCCTTGGTATTGGGATATTTAGACCTAGTTAGAAAAATAAGAATACCCTAAAGGTGCCTCTAAGTCTAACAATAGGATGCTCCAGAGGTTATCGAAGAGTTACCTTTGCAAGGATGGTATTCTATACAAACAAACATGGAATCAAACACATCTTAGGTGCATAATCGAAGAAGAAGCTCAACAGATCATGGAGTGCATACATGGCGGAGAAGAAGGCCCCCACATGAACAGAATGGCTTTGGCCCGTAAGATCATGAATCAGGGTTATTATTAGCTTAACATGCGATCAGACCACGCTAAGTTTGTCTAGAAATGCCATAAATGCCAGATTTATGCCAATCTTCAGAAATTGCCCCACGTGGCTCTTCACCCTATCACTACACCATGGCCTTTCACGACTTTGGGAATTGATGTGATTGGCAGAATCACCCCCAAATCCTCTAATCAGCATGAGTATATCCTGGTATCCATCGACTACTTCACCAAGTGGGTAGAAGCTACCTCCTACCATGTTTTGATCTCTAGAAAAGTAGCTTTATTCGTCTAGATGAACATCATATGCAGATACGGGGTTTCTTTTGAGATCATAATAAACAATTGGTCTCACTCCTAGAGAAAGGTGTCCATCCTGATGACTAAGTACAAAATCTAACACCATTGCTCTTCACCATATAGGCCCTAGACCAATGAAGTGGTCGAAGCAGAGAATATGGCCATCATGAACATCCTCCAAAAGATGATTCACAATCACAAAGTTAGCATGAACAGCTGCCTTTTGATTATGGGGATGCAGAACCTTCATCAGAATGCTAACCAGGGTGACAGCGTACTCGCTTGTATATGGGATGGAAGTAGTCCTCCTAATTGAAGTTCAGATCAGATCAGCCAGGGTCATAAGAGAATATTAGCTAACCGAAACAAAATGGGTCCAAAACCATCACAATCGGTTGAATGCTATTGATGAATAATGATTAGAAGCTCTTAATCAAATTCAGAGCTACCAGCAGAGACTAACCAAACACTTCAACAAGAGAGTCCGTGATCAGAAACTTGAAGAGGGTTGTCTTGTACTAAAGGAAATCAAAGATCTTACACAAGATCCTCGGGGTAAATTTAGGTCAAACTGGGCAGGCTCTTACGTACTGAAGAAAATCCTCTCTAGAGGTGGCATCATCTTATTTGATATAGATGGCAACGAGTTTACTCATCCATGCAACTTGGATAAACTCAAAAGATATATTATGTGAATGCATTCAAACATTAGCACTAGAAATATTATCCCCTTATGTCATCGTTAAGCCGAACTACAGTTACCTGACTCTTGAAAACATGTTCCTAAAGTACGGGATATGTAGGTAGCCTAATTTGTGTGTGTGGTCACAACAATGATAAAAATACATTTTTTCTTTCCCCCTCATGAAAATTCTAAATTTTCTATGCTAGTATGAAAAAATCATCAAAATAAAAGAAGCTAAGCTGAAAACATACAAGGGCAAGTGGCTTAAGCAAAATCAGAAGCTCGCTAAGTTGAAAACCTGAAAGGGCAACTTAGGCAAAAGTTAGGGCAACTTGCTAGGTTGAAAACCCAAAAGCACAATTTAGGCAACAATTAAGGCTTAAAAGCAGCAATCTTGTAAAGGATAAAACTGAATTTCCTTCTCAAAATGTAAAAATGATTCCCTCTTTATATATCTCAAATCAGTACAACCTATGTAAAAGGACAATCACAAAACCCATATCTCTATCGTCTGTCTATCTGTGTCAGTTATCTACGTATCCACTATCTAGAGTGTCGAAAAATAAAAGTGTGTCAACTGAACCCTCTATACATCATGGGTCAGTATCCTATCTCAAAGCCCTCACAAAAATACGGGCTGAGTAAAAAATCAAACAACAAAAATCCTAACCTATCAACATAAGGCCAGCATGCACTGAGCGACTAGGTGAACTGTCTACACTACCTTGAAGGCATCTCCCTAGAGTCATCAGAATCCCTAGGGTCAACTCATCTGATAAAGTCTAAGCCCGTCTTAGCCATAATCCAGAGTCTATCGTCCATCTCTTGAGTCAGAGTCACTCTACGCTCTCTCTCTCGATCACTATGCTCGGCTACCCATCAAGCCTCATAAGCAACAGTTGCCCCCAGAAACTCTAGCCTCAACCACATCAGCCCCTCTCGACCAGCTACCCAATATAGCCATAGTAATTCGAGGAAAAATCAGTATATCCCAGAAAAGAGCTCCAGCTGGCGACAGCCCCTAAACAAGCCCCATCTGCCTCATTAGTCTAGAAACAGGATAGAATGTGATGCTATCCATACCTAGTAGATAAAACATCTGATATCCAGTTGATCGAACCAAAAATCGCCTAATCTCATACCAATCACACCTCCACAAAATTTGATCCGACCTCACCACCAACAACCATCGCATCCACTTTGTGGCTTTCTTGAGAGTCACTCGAGTAAATTGAATCAAACGGTCTTGGTTCATTTTAACTCATAAAGATTATTTTATCTAATCCCATTTTAATCCTCAGAAAATGGTGTCCTTACTTTGGTAAGGTTTTGAAAATGTTGGAGTCGCGACCACATTTTACTAAATTAGAGAAAATTCTCGGATTAATTAATTCACTAGAACCAATTGACTCTATTTTAACCAGAATGAGCTCGGGAGTTGGGTATGGATATGGGAAGGTGTTAGGCACCCATTTCGTCTGGTCTAAACTGGGCTCCTAATTGTCTGTATATTCGTTCATTTATTAATTGCGATATTAAATTAAATTGAGATGTAAATATTTTATGCAATTTTGAAAACAATGTCAATTATACACATTATCACAATTAAATCATCCATCCAACATAAAAATAAACAACCATAAAGAATGGAGAGAGGAAAAAAGATTACAATCTTCCTAATGAAATACAATCTATCCATTTATCCCATTACATATTTTCATTTCCCATTTAATTAAGACAAATCAATAAAAATAAAATTATTACAAACCATATCGATATAAATGACATTAAACTCAAAATATTAAACAAGCAACAACAATAATTATATCATATTCAAATATTTATACAATATTATTAATGCAAGAATTAATCAAAAATCATCAAAATAAAAATGTTTGTCCAATAAATGGTAAATAATCATAAAACAAACAATAAATAATAAAAAGTAAAATTGACAGAATATAAATAATTGATAGAAACATAAAATTTGACAGAAATTAGATAAAGAACATATAATCATAATAATATGAAGAAAAAATTTTAAATATGCATAAAATAAATGCTAGAAAATAAAATATAATAATTTTAATGTTATTTCAAGCTCATGATCATAATGTTCATCTTGTTAGATGAAAAAAATTCACAAATTCTTGCAAGAAACAAGATTAAAATTATTAACGTTCTCATTTGTATTAAACATGGATTTGGACCCTTAGGTTTTAACCCACTTTGATCTCAGAATCTAGGTACAATTTGAAATTTTTTTATGTTGTTTCCCTTCTAGAACTTATAAGCTAACACCACTGCAAGTGAATCAAGTCCTATTCCAAGGTAAATGAAGCGTATAATCACCAGAAGATCGAAGACAGAAGAAAAAGAGTAGCACTCTACTGCATTTTTGGGCACCATAAAGGAAGGTGCTCGGCCACCCCATGAAGGCGTGCACTTTGGTTGTGGGTTTAGGCACCTTCCTTGAAAGTTAGGCCCCTTCGTGCCTAGAAATGCAATAGATTGCTGTGAAACTCAATTTTTATGTGTTTCTCTCATAAAAACTCAGTTTCTTACAGTTATAAGATAGAAAATGAACTAAAAATCAAAAGAGAATGATGTTTAGACTCTCAGTTATTTTGTTTTAAAGGAAAATCAATGGTTTGCTTGAAGATTGATGAAGAACACTTCAAGAACACTTGATCTTTGAAGATGATCCAAGTTTGTGTGTGATTTCATTTCTAGAAGTGTTTTTGTGTATGTAGAACTCACCGACTATCTTAGAAACAGTCTCTCACACAATTAAACTACTAAAATCCCTTAAGATTTTGTGGTAGAATTGATTTTTGTTTGTGCTTTTTGTGTTTTTGATTTGTGTTTTGTGTTTTTTTGTTTTGTTTCTAATAGATTTTGCTAACCCAAAATTGCTACCCCCTAATCTTAAGCCTTAAGTTAGTATTTATAGGCAAATGGGTGAAATGACACTATTTGCTTATGTGGTAGGTGGATCCTACATGTAGGCCCCATAAATGATTCGATTTTTGATTTTTTATGAAATCATTTCAAACGGTGCGTGCATAAATGTAAACCATGAAAATTAATCCTGTGTGCATCCGGGATGCATTTCCAGACCCTATTTCGGTACGAACCCCGAAAACGTGAAAACGGTTGGATGGATCCGATTTCTTACCCTAAGATTACTAGTTCAAGAATTGAATCAATCGAACGTTCCCAACTCATTCTACCATGAGAAATGTCATCACCACTAATGGGCCCCTTAAGGATCACTAGTGGGCCCACTTGGGCCAGTATGGGCCCCACTAGTAAACTGACATGATTTGGATGAAATTGGTTTGAGTGATACATAGAGTGCCGTAGGACACCAATGTTCATCCAGGGTGAACCTAAGATGCGCTTATGGTTCCCATTTTGCCAAAATTCTGAAGAAGGTGCTAAGGGTTGCACTTCCTAGACTCAGATCATTGCTTGAGGATCAAGTTCATTAGGTGCTTCAACATCTTCTTTGGTGATACAGGTTATCATCACTGAGTTTATTTTTGGGGAAAAAATTGAGCGTCTATAGTTTGCCCCCATTTCAATAATATTTTGCTTTTTTAAGCAAGATTTTATCAAAATGTAAAGTAGGCGCGTAAGTAATAAAGTACTTACCTGGTTTGCATCCTTTGGATGACTTGATTTGAGAGTTGTCAACTTTGTTGGGGATTTGGAGTAGTTTCACTCCAGATGTCAACTTGATGTGCCACGATTGGATAGCTCAAATTGGGCTGCTCCACTTTTAGAGGGGCGTCACTTTGGACGATTTGAACATTATTGTCCTGAAATAAAAAACTAAATGATTTGTGTTAAATGAAGGCCTAAATAAAGCGCGGTGTGCCAAATGACACTGTAAGTTCTAAAATGTTCCCCATGGGTAGGTCTTCCTTTCGGACGATGCGCATGACTGGACGACTTTGTGTTTATTGTGCCAAACGGTAGTGTAAAGCTTTAAAATGCTCCCCATAGGGAGGTTGTCCTTTTGGACGATGTGGCACAATTGGAATACTTCGTATATAGTGCGCAAAACAGCAGTGAAAAGTTCTGAAAACCTCCCCGTGCGAAGGTTGTCCTTTTGGACAGTGCAATGCGCCAAAAAATGGCGTAAAATCCTGAAATGCTTCCCATGGGGAGGTCGTCCTTTTGGATGGTGTACCACATTTCAATGACTTTGATATCCAACACCTTTTGATGGATTGGTTGTGCCACATTTTGACGACTTGATATTCGACACCTTTCAACAGATTGGTTACGCCACATTTCAACGACTTTGATATCTGACACATTTCGATGGATTAGTTGCAGCAAATTTTGATGACTTTATATCTGACACATTTTGACGAATTGAAGGATGGATGCACCACATTTCGACGACTTTAATATCCGACACCTTTCTACGGATTGGTTGCATTGCATTTCGATGATTTCGATATCCGACACCTTTTGATGGATTGGTTACGAGACATTTCGACGTCTTCAATATCCAACACCTTTTGACGGATTGGTTATGCCATATTTTGACGACTTTGATATCCAACACCTTTCAACGGATTAGTTGTGCCTCATTTCAAAGACTGGATGTCCAACACCTTTCGATGGATTGGTTGCGCCACATTTCGACGACTTTGATATCTCTTCGAAATCTGCTTAATCAGTCATTCATGCTTCGCAAGTATACAGGTCGTACAAGTAGTAAAAAGATTATTGTCCTTTAGAGATTGGGAATAGGCTATTAATTTATTGTATTCGATAATTATTAGGAGGACCGAAATTAAATGGAGCCTGAATTAAACTAAGATGCAATTAAATTAAATAAATTCAAATTAAAATAAGCAAGTGCAGATGATAAAAAATAAATTCAAGAAATAATTATTGAAATGGTCTAGTTATGGGGTCTCTATTAATTCTTAGGTGCAAACTCTGAATAATTAATCTATGGTGTCTAAATTGCTCTTTTGAGTTTAAATGGACTGCTACAACCATATGACATTTAGTTTTGTAGCCTAACATGGTTAAAATGTTATGATAATTCCTAAAGGAGAACCAATCTAAAATATCTAGATTCCTGTTTTGAGTTTCTATGGACTATTAAAATTATGCATTTCTACTTTCATAGCCTAACACAATTATAATATATTAAGCTGGCGTTAGTTCTTTTTGGTCTTAGAGAACCTAGCCTATTTCTAGGTCTAGAAAAAATTCTAGGTCTAATATATGAGATCTAAACTAGTTTGTCACCCTTTCGATTTTGCTCAAACAGATCTAACATCATGCAAATATGGGATCCTAACATATTTACAAGCATTAAGCTTAACATATTAAATCTGGAATGAAATATTCAACATAAATCAAATTATTCAAAGTTGTAATTTTAAATTAATAGATAAATCCCATAACTAGATCCTAATATTTAGCCTAGCATTATTATAAATAAATCAACACAATTAAAATACACAAAAGGAGTAAAAGACATAAATAACAAACTTAGGGGTGATGGGTGTCGAGACCACCAAAAATAATTCCTACTCTTCCTAATCTAAATAAATTATAGATAGGGTGAGAAGGGTCGAATCCTAGACACTAATAGATCTGACTTTAAAGTTGAGACCAATCGATAAAACAAATAAAAAAAAGGGGGGGGGGGTTGATCAAATGGCAATTGAAAATAATAGCTAAGTAACAGAGAGTAATAAATTAAACAATTAAAAATCAATAGAAGTAATGATTTAGCCAAAGGTGATTCATAGCATGGGATTCTCTTGATCGATCATTGATACAAAGATAATTCTAAAAATTGAAAGACTGGCAGATTATAATCTTTGGACAAGAGCCTCCAAAAAATCTTTCTGTAATAATAGATTAAATAGACAAGCGCTAGAATAATCCCTAATTAGCGAACAACCCTAAAAAAGTAATAGAATTTAATTCACTAACAGCAGTAAAAACTAGAAAGTCCCTGCCCTATTCAACAAACTCAGAAGCGCAGTTCATTTAAAATAGAATGTGGGTTTCCATAATATAATCCGAAGGCTTGGTCACAATCAAATTATATTATTTGCTACTCATTCAATTTAGTTAGACAATACGAATCTCAACCTTATTGATAGCTATATGCTTTCCTATTAAATTGAGCAATGGGCCCTTATTGAACAAACAACAAGAAAACAATAGAGATGGAGTTTCCCATAAATTCAGAAAACACACAAAAGCCAATCAAATGCAAAGAATATACTTATCGCGTTTAGATCTCACAATCGCAAAAAATCCCTACTTGAAATCAACCCTTGACTGAAAATATTGAGCTTAGCCGCTCATGGCTGTGAAGAATACAATGAAATAAAAATAGACTATAGATCTATCTAACGGTAGTTATGAAAAGTGAAGAGGAAGAGATCCCCTTTTACAATCCGTCAAATACTATATATAGATGAGAAAGGAAATCCCTAAAAATAAGTAATATCTTTGAAAAATCTAAAATATTTAATTATCTATAAAATCCTAAAAAAATGGGTCATCTCACACTTAAAATATTTCCTTGCGTCTGGTAAGATTTGCAAAAATTCAGGTTGCATCTCCCTAGCGCTTACCCAAGCGCTATTACAAAACTTCCACAAGATTTTCTCTCAGCTACAGGCGCAGACTGCGTAGCGCTTGCCCAAGCGCGATGCAAAGACTTCCAACAACATTTCTCTTTCTACCAAGTCCAACCCCATAGCGCTTGCCCAAGCGCGAAGCAATGACTTCCAGCAGCGTTTCTCTCTCTTGCGAGTCTGACTTCATAGCGCTTGCCCAAGCGCTATATAAAAACTTCCAGTAGCTTTTCTCTCTCCTGGACTGATCTTTCTTTGTGCTTGCCCAAGCGCTAACCGTTGACATCCAGAGGTTTTTTTAAGACTTAGCACTAATTTGATAGCTTCATCAAAACTTCACAAAATTAACCTCCAAAGCTTCCTTTTTATCGAATCTAGCATATACTATGGGAAATATGAAAACCAAGTGAAAAATCTTCATTTTAACCACAAATCACCCATAGGCAATAATAAAATATATGACGTTTTTATGCTAAATTGACAAGCCATCAAATTCCCCCACACTTATCCCATGTTTGTCCTCAAGCATGAACAAAGTCTCAATCAAACTCACAAAAAAATATACTTCACCCTACAACAGAATTCTTTAACAAAAGATTGAAAATTTGGAAAGAAAGACAAATAAGGTAATAATCATCATCGTTTATTCCATCAACACCATACCAATATATAGGAACCTTAAGGCATCCCTTTAAGTACAAAACATAAAGACTTGAAAATTTTATGCACAAAACTTATTAAGTTCCACAAAAATTTAAGTTATCGCATCTCAAAACATAAGGTTAACCTATCAAAGTACACTACTTTAAGATGTGGTGTAATTTTTTTCAAAAGAAAGGAAGGTGCCTTCTCCACTATTCGTTTTTCATTTATTTTGTTGCAATTTTTGGAGAACTCATGTGCATTACCGCCTGTCTTATTATTACTATAGCGGTATGTACATTTATTTCGTTCTCTTTTAGTCCTCACCTTTTACATCGCTTTACGCGATTTGCATCCTCCATCCTTTCAAATCATACATCCAAACATCCAAAAGTAGTACTTTAAATAAGTTAAACAAAGTTTTAAAATATGCACAACAGTGAATTAAGCACAAGCAATTTAAAGTTTCACCTATTAATGAAGTCTAAATGGTTTGTACAAAAATAGAATGATTAGGGGATGCTATCTATAGTATGGAGAAGATAGAAGTTTACAAGAAAGACAACTATTACTTGCCTAAAATCCCAAAGAGCCAATTTAATGTAAAAGAAACTAGTTAAAGGGTAAAGAATGCCTCTTATAAGCTCAAAAGAGAAAATCAATCATGCTTTAAGACAAGAAAAAAATTTGCAAAAATTTATATATAGAAAGCAAACAACACAATTTCTCATGAAATAAGTAGGATAGTACTAAGTAATCAATGAGATATTCAAAAATAAATTGGAAAAACAAATAAATCACAGACAAGCACTTTGAAAAGCACATCCTCCCCCACACTAACTCCTTACATTGTCCCCAATATGGAATCATCAACAACACAAAGGGAAGCTCAATTTCCAAATAGAATAAGAAAAATGAAAGAAAAAGGAAAGAAAGCTTCCCTGTGGAGGAGGCAAACGTGGAGCTAAGCTGAGGACAGGGGCCAAGATAACCCCAAATGACGCGCAATGGCATGCAGTGCTGTGTGGACCTCGGTGATCGTGGAAGTAAGGGAGTCAATCTTGCCCTCCAAATGCTCCATGTGAGATGCCAAAGATGAAGATGCCTCGAGTTGGGTAGCAGGAGGAGCGAATGTCGAAGGCGCAGCTGCAATGTCCTTCCTCTTACAGAAGATGTGATGTTGGTGTGGAAGAATGGGACCTACAAGAGCAAAAATAAAAAACTGCTCTCCTCACGGCACAATAAGCCCATAGAATCTAAAACAGGTAAATCTAGTGGAGGCATGGTACAAGCAATATGCAAATTATGCACATTAAGATCCAAGACATCCTACTTAACAGCTAGCATAGTGATAATAGATCCTAAAAGCGTGTCTCATCTAGTACGAATGATGTTCTCAAATTGGGTGACAAGCCAAAACCCAAGACTCACGCGCCTCCCAGTGACCATGGACCACAAGAAAAACAACTCAGGTGTTGAGAGGGCAGTGGTGTCCTCAGTGCGGCTAGAAAATGTGTAGGCCAAGAAACGGTGAATATAATGCAGTGTAACACTCTGAATTAGATTAGCCTTAGACCGACTAGTAGAAAAGAAAATATCAAGTTGACCGGTGAGTGTCGTATAAGCATCTAAAGCATCAAACTCATCAGGGTAATCACAGTAAGCATTCGAATATGCAACACTAGTAGCAGACTCAATATCAAATACACCTAAAGCGTTATTAAAAGATGTAATAGAAAAGCTAAGCATGCGACCCATCAAGTGAAACTGAATGGTGTCAGGTGTATTGACACTGAAAGACTCGGAAGATTGGACAAATTCAAATGTTGAATAAAATTCCAGGCAAAGTTTGACGAATGCAGGACGCTGACAAGAGAAAAACGCCTACCAACCAATAACATCAACTAAAGCACATAATTCATCATGTAAAGGAAGAGTAACAAGGGAAGGTACATCAATAGATCGACATGGTTTATTTTAAGGGTTCGAACAAAGGCGTACCTCTATTTATGGACAACCAAATAAAAAATCAACGCAATATCCAAGTCAGCAATGTTAGGAAATTACCGACTCTTACCTTTCTTCATTTGGGCACGGCTTCGCGACAAAGGTGCAGTAGGGGCAATCTGGTTGATTGAAAGAAGCAGCTCAGCAGCATGGGAAGTAGGCGCATTAGGAGAAACAGATGTGGGAGGAGGAATTGAAGTGGCGGGACGTCGCGAAGGTCGTCGCATGGCTTGCCTCGACTGTGTTATGGTTAGGGGCGCAATGCGTCTAGCACCCTGGGTCTGGGAGCGTGTTTGATAGTGCGAGACGGTTGGAGGTTCAAGCGGTGGTGGAGTTGTAGCTAGTGGATTCTGTCGTTGGCGTCGAGTATTGACTGAGCTGGATGCAGCGGTAGCAGTTGAAGGCTATGATGTCATTAGGGAGGCAGAGAGCGAAACCTCCTTTGGCAGTGCAGTGCTGGGTCCAGGAGTGACAAACCGCAATAGGTGTGGTCGGGGATGGAAAATGCGACCCGCTCTCCTTTTCTAAATTGGAGCGCGACGGGGATGGGGATGGTGAAGGCAGAGGTAGCGGCAACGGGGTGGAGATGGTCCTGCTTGGAAGCTGAGTGGCTTGTGTCTTGGTTCGTGGCATGCTAGGGCTCTAGCGAGAAGTGGAGTGGCAAGACTTGGCGGTTGGTGGCTACAATGGGAAACAAAGAGAGAGGAAGATGAATAGTGAATTAGGTTAAAATAAATGCATGAGTTAAAAATAAGTGAGGATAAAAGGTAATAAAAAGATAAAAGAAAAATAAGAAAGAAGAGATAATTAAAGCAAACAAAATAAAATAATAGAATAAAAAAAATACCACGAAGTTACCGTAAAAACAAAACACAAAGAACAAATAAGTTTTTTTTCTTTTTTTTTTAACATCCCTCTTTTGTTTTAACCATGGAAGCTAAGTCCAGCTCCCTAACGCAAACCCAGAAAGTGAATAGTCACCAAAGGAAGAAGATGACTCAAATTAAAATAAAATAACCAAATTGAAAATAAAAAAAAAAAAGACATTAGGCTTGGGCAAGCCTTATATTGGGGTGCCTCCCAACAAGCGCCCTAGTTTAACATCTTAGGCCAGACGTTCCTGCATTACTCCACTAAGCTTGGACTGACCAAATGTATCTCCTCTGAATCAGGAACTGTGAACCCTTCATAGAATGGCTTAAGTCGGTGGCCGTTAACTTTAAAAATTTTATTAGATTCCAAGCTTCGAATTTCTATTGCACCATGAGCAAACACGTTAGTAACCACAAAAGGTCCTATCCATCTAGACTTTAGCTTACCAAGAAATAATTTTAGTCGTGAATAAAAAAGTAAAACTTTTTGCCCAAATTTAAAAGTTTTCCTGGAAATCATTTGATAATGGAAAGCCTTGGTCTTGTCCTTATAGAGTTTAGCACTCTCATAAGCTTCATTTCGAAGTTCCTCCAACTCTTGCAACTGCAACTTCCTTTGCTCACCAGCTTCTTCTAATTGCATGTTGCATTGTTTAATAGCCCAAAATGCACGATGTTCCAAGTAGAATGTATGAAGTCCCAGAGGACGTTGGAAACGATCCCATGAAATCGATGCCCCATACGTAAAAAATCTCACATATCAAGATAGATGTGAGTGGCATTTGATCTCTCTTGCCCAAACTCTCGGTTTGCTGGCAGCGCTCACAAGCTTTGCAAAACAAGTACGAGTCACGGAACACAACAGGCCAAAACAAGCCACAATCCAGCACCTTGCGTGCAGTCCGACTAGGTCCAAAATGTCCACCACGCGCATAAGAATGACAGAACTATAGTACATCTTGAATCTCCGTATCTTCTATGCATCTATGAATGACCTGATTAGAGCAAAACTTCCAAAGATAGGGGTCATCCCACACATAGTGCTTGGACTCTCGATGAATTTTTTCCTTCTTGTACCTGGATAATTCTTCCGAAATTGAACCTATAACAAGATAATTGACAATGTCAGCAAACCATGGAACAACTTTCTCACTCAAACTATAAAGATATTCATCCGAAAAGTCATCCTTTAAAGGAGATGGCTTTTCGTGGAATGTTAACCGGCTGAGATGCTCAACAAATAAGTTTTTTGAGCCCTTCTTATCCTTTATCTCTATATCAAACTCTTGAAGAAGGAGTATCAACAAATCAAGAAAGGCTTTGATTCCTTCTTGGTGAGCAGGTACTTAAGGGCTGCATGGTTAGAATACACAGTAACCTTGGTCCCTAACAAGTAGGACCGAAACTTTTCCAATGCAAACACAATCGCCAAAAGCTCTTTCTCTGTAGTAGAGTAATTGCACTATGCATTATCCAATGTTCTTGATGCGTAATAAATCACATGTGGATTCTTCCTAATTTGCTTTCCAAGAACAACTCCTACGGTTGATTGCTCGCGCCACACATGATCTAAAAAGGATGGTCCTAATTTGGAGGCTAGATAATAGGCGCAGAAATCAACTCCTCTCTCAACTTATCAAAAGCTTTTGTGCATGCCTCATTGAACTCAAATAGCACATCCTTTTGAAGTAGCTGGCACAAAGGTTGTGCTATCTTCAAAAAGTCCTTGGATGAAATGCCTGTAAAATCTTGCATGACCAAGAAAAGGATGAAATTTCCACACACTGGTGGGGTAAGGTAAAGATTTTATCATGTCAATTTTAGCCTTATGTACCTCTATACCCTTTAAAGACATAATATAGCCTAGAATTAAACCCTGTTCCACTATAAAATGACACTTTTCATAATTTAAAACCAAGTTTGAATCTAGGAATCTTTCTAAAACCTTGGTGAGATTAACCAAACATGCATCAAAAGAATCACCGTAAATGGTGAAATCATCCATGAAGATTTCTATTATTTTCTACATAATCTGAAAATATACTCACCATACACCTTTGAAATGTGGCTGGAGAGTTGCAAAGTCCAAACGGCATTCGTCGATAGGCGAAGTTAGTAAAAGGGCAGGTGAACATCGTCTTATCCTAGTCATCAGGTGCAACTAGAATCTGGAAGAAACCTGAATAACCATCAAGGCAACAATAGTGAGAACATCCAACTAACCTTTCGAGCATCTGGTCAATAAAAGGAAGTGGAAAATGATCTTTTCTAGTGGATGCGTTCAACTTCCTATAGTCTATGCAAACTCTCCATCTGTTCAAGACTTGAGTGGGTACTAATGCTCCATCATCATTCTCAACTACAATTATACCCATTTTCTTGGGTACAACTTGCACCGGACTCACCCAATTATTTTTCGAAATCGAGTAGATCACACCTGCATCTAGCAACTTCAAAATCTCTTTTTTCACAACCTCCATCATTGGTGGGTTCAGGCATCTTTGACCTTCTCTCCTTGGCTTACTTCCTTCTTTTAACAGAATGCGGTGCATACACGTCGATGGGTTCAGCCCTTTAATGTCAGCTATGGTCCAACCAATAGCCTCTTTATGCTTGCGCAAAACCCGGACCAACTTTTCTTCCTCCACTTTACTGAGTTCGTTAGAAATAATTACCGAAAGTGTTTCTCCCTCACCTAAGTATGCATACTTCAAATGATTAGGCAATGGCTTTAATTCTAACTTAGGTGCCTACAAAATAGAAGGTAAAATCTTGGTGTGAGAAGAATGTAACTCCAAATTACAAATGTTACCTTTCAAAGGCCTAGTTGCCTCCATTTCATACACAACTTCTTGCAATGTTTCATTGAATGAAAACTTTTCTTCAAGCTTACCCAGGCTGTCGATGTCAATACTCCTGCAAATTACTACATTAAGTGCATCACTAACATCCTGCTAAAAAAGATCTTGAGTTAAAGGATCGATAATATCAATGCTATAAACATGGAACACATCACATGGATATTTCATGGCATCATACACATTAAATTTGATTATATCTCCATCAAACTCCATGGTAAGTGTACCATCATGAGCATCAATTTTTGCCCTAGCTGTGCTAAGAAACTGTCTCCCTAGTAAAATTTCAGAAGAAGTGGGGGATTTATCATCCTCCATATCTAACACATAAAAGTCAGTAGGGAATATCAATCCATTAACTTGCACTAACACATCCTCTATCACCCCTTTGGGTACACTATAGACCTATCAGCTAGTTGAATCACAACAGAGGTATTTTTCAATGGACCAGCACTCAAACTAGAATAGATGGACAATGGCATAACATTATGGATGAACCCAAATCACACAGCCTTTTTAATACCAATATTGCCAATTTTACAAGAGATAGCAAACATACCTTGATCCTTGCACTTAAGGGATGATTTTTTTTGCAACATGGCGAAAACATTCTCCCCCACACTCACCCTTTCATATCCAGCTAGCTTCCTTTTGTTAGTGTAAAGCTCCTTCAAAAACTTTGCATAACGAGGAATTTGTTTAATTGCATCTAATAATGGAATAATTACCTCTACTTTGTGAAAAGTCTCAAGGATCTCCTTTGCTTCTTTGTCCTTCTTCGACTTAGCTAGCCTTTCAGGAAAAGGAGGTTGTGTCACCAATAGCAGAGACTTGGCCAAAAGCCACTCTAAGTTGTCAGTCTGTTGTATCTCTATCTCCTCTTTAGCTTCTTTCTTTGAATCGCTCTATTCCTTCTTCGGATTTGGTGTCACTAGCTCCTTCCCATTTCTCAAAGTGACTGCACTCACGTTTTACTTGGGGTTGATAATGTTTTGAGAAGGTAGCTTCCCTTGCGACTCCAATTTGCTTAAAGAGGTAGCTAATTGACTCACTTGGTTCTGGTCTCTTACTGAAACTATTGAGTGTTAGTAGCAAGTGACTTAACTATATCTTCAAAAGACATACCTAATTTAGAGCTTGCTTGAGGGTGCTGTTGCTGTTGCGCATAATGAAATTGTTGCAAATTTTGTGACCTTCCTCCATAATTGAAGTTCGAGTGATCCCTCTATCCTAGGTTGTATGTGTTCAAGTATGGATCATACTTTCATTGAGGCTGGCTAGGAAATCCTCCTACAACATTTACCTATTCTTTATCGCCTTCTTGCAACATCGAGCACATGTCAGTCGTGTGTCCATGGTAAGCACAGATTCCACATACTTTAGCCTAAGGAAACATACCTATAGCAATACTTTGAACCATACTTGTTAGCTCATTAAGTTTTTACTTAATATTAGAATCACTTACCTGATTGACTCTCCTTGGTACGTCTTGACGTCTACCAAACTGTTGTGTGTTGGTGGCCATGGTAGATATGATTTCTTGAGCTTGTCGAGGAGTTTTGTTGACAAGAGTCCCTCCACTTGCTGCATCAACCATTCTTCTCTCTAAATCCAGCATTCCTTCATAGAAATACTGAATAAGAGATTGTTCGATAATTCAGTATTGTGGGTAGCTTGCACAAAGTCGCTTGAATCTCTCTTAATAGTCACGGAGAGTTTCCGCATCCTTTTGCTTGATGCCACTGATCTCCCTTCGAATTAGAGCTGCTCTCAAAGCTCGAAAATATTTCTCCAAGAAAAGTTAGACCATATCCTCCCATGATCTGATGGATCCTGAGGGCAAATAAAACAACCTCTCCCTAGCAGCATCCTGCAAAGAAAATGAAAACGCCCTCAACTTGATTTGTTCTTCGGTTACTCCTTGCGGTCTCATGCTTTAGCCCACTACATGAAACTCCTTTAGGTGCTTGTTGGGATCTTCATTCTCCAACCCTCGAAAGATGGGCAGTAGGTGTATTAAGCCTGACTTCAGCTCAAATGCTACCTCCAGGGCTGGATAAGAAATGCAAAGAGGTTGTTGCTCCATTGGAGGTGCGTGTAGTTGTCTCACCGTTTATTCTTCAGCCATGGCATCTTTTTCCTTCAGATTCTGCTTAAAGTTCATATGTTGGTTCGTCTAAAGGAAGTGTGGATGTCGTGGCTGCTTGTTTCTTTCACAATCTTGCTACTTTCCTTAATGCACGGGCTCGCTTCTCAATCTTTGGATAAAAATCTAAATTAGCCTGTTCAGATCTAGTCATCAAAATAAGAAATCAGATTTAGATTAGTCGTCGGCAACGACACCAAAATTTGATGGGTGTTGAGACCACCAAAAATAATTCCTACTCTTCCTAATCTAAATAAATTGTAGATAGGGTGAGACGAGCCGAACCCTAGTGACTAATAGATTTGATTTTAAAGTTGAGACCAATCGATAATACAAATAAAAAGGGGGGGGGGGGGTTTGATCAAATAGCAAGTGAAAATAATTAAAGAGTAATAAATTAAATAATTAAAAATCAATAGCATGAGATTCTCTTGATCGATCATTGATACAAAGATAATTCTAAAAATTAAAAGACTGACAAATTATAATCTTTTGACAAGCACCTCCAAAAAATCTTTTCGTAATAATAGATTAAACAAACAAGCGCTAGAATAATCCCTAATTAGAGAACAAACTTGTAACGGTCCATTTTTTAGAGTCTTTTTTGGTGTCGGTAATAGTGTTTACCGGTGTGTGAATAGAACCATCAATCCGGGACTGGGTATTATTTCGGTCTGAAAAAATTACCACATGTGTCTAATATTATAATTTATATTTTTAGAGCATGTTTGCATGATTTAGATGGGTAGAGAATATTTTGTGAATATTTTTGGAGAATTGCGGCAATGAGGGAATATTATTTTTATTGTGGTATATTGAGGAATAAATGGTGAATTATTTTTGAGGAGTTAATTTAATTAAATTGTGGAGTTAAATAATATTTAGAAATGAATTATTTGAGGAATATTTGGAGCCATTGGATGAGATTACCTAAGACTAGATCTTGGCCATTGATTTAGTATAAACCAAGGAAGCAAAGTTTGACTTTGCTTCTTAACCAAGTGACATTTTCTCTTTCTTCTCCATCTCCATCTCCCTCCACGCCATTTTATTCTTCCTTCTTCCTCCATTTTCTTACCTCCAAATACTACCAAATTACCTAATTAAATTATAGAATCTTGATTAATCCTTAAGAATTAACTAGTAGAAGCTAGAATTGGGAGTTCTTAAGCCTTGGTTTTAGAGTTGCCATTAAAGGAGGTAAGTTGTAAATTTTGGGTTTTGTGATTTATTAAGTATAATTCTAGGATTAGCCATGGAATCTATGCATTAAATCATGCTATTTCATTTTCTTATGATTAATTTTGGGTTTAATGCCTTTTTCTCCTACTTTGAAGAGGTTGGAGAACCCTCTAATAAAGGCAAGGAAAAAGTCCAAGCGTAGAGGTTTGAGCTTGTTCAATCTCCAGGTTTATGGTTAGTGCACTAATACCTTCTCTCCCTTTTCAATTTCTCAAGCTTTCCATTTCTAGGTTTTTGATGAATTTTGATGTTAGAGGTGTACTTAGGTGGGACTGTAAGTCATTTTTGACCCCTTTATTATTTGCATCCTTTTTTGACTTTCCATGAAAGTTGTATCTCTATTTCTTAGCTTTCCAAAACATCCTCTTATGTTCAATTCCAATACTTGTATCTCAACTTATGATTTAAATACCAAAACTGGTTCTGTTATGATGTCTCACTTGTATATCCGAATTGATTGTCCATTTTTGCCACTAAAATGGCAAGATAATGTCTTATGTTCTTCATAAAAGTTGTATTTCTTCTTCTTATCTTTCTAAATCATCCTCTTGTGTTCAATTTGGATACCTATAGCTCAACTTATGATTTTTATACCAAAACTGGTTGTGCTGAATCGTGTTGGATTGTTGGTCTGTGTTGTTGGGTTTCTTTCACCCTCTTAGAAAATGATCCGGACTATGGTCCCTTCATGACATTTGTAGTATTTTA
>CANUEX010036697.1:0-16181 GCA_948099535.1 Jatropha multifida
GATTTTTGGCTATTTTCCTGCTAAAAACCCTTCAAATCAAGCTTATCAAGAATCAAAGGAACTTACTAAAAATATAAATAAATCTAAGTGAAAAACTAATTAACTAATTTAAAAATACTAAAATTTTTAATAAAAACTAAGCTAAAAATACTATAAAAATATGACTTATCAATATCCTATATGGGGTAGAAGTTTGTAGTTTTAATTATTATGAACTCTATGTTCCTGATTTTTGGATGACTCAATTAGGGTTTCACTTGTGTCATTATATATATGTGACTTCTCATCAATAATAATATACCCTCATATTCTCTCCTATACTTTGCTCTCTATTACTTGTTTTTTTTTTAATTTTATATTATTTTATAACGAACAATAATAATAATAATAATAATCTATCTTTCTATACTCTATATAAATGTGGAAATATGGGAGAATAATGAGATTTTCAATAGTGCCGTTAATAAAATTTTTGATATCCTAAAATAACTTTCATCATAGTTAATTGGAAAATTACATTTTATTACTTGATTGGATATATTTATAAAAATTATTTTTTAAGCTAATCATGTGTGGTCTGATTATCTTCTCACATATATGAGGAGTAAGCCCGCAAGTATTTTCATCAATTTAGTGAATGTAGAGAAAGATTATTTCTTATTATGCAATCCGTAATGTTATTTTGCCTGTTAGGCCTCCTAATGGAAAAAAAATTATTTTTTAAATAAATACCATAAATAATTAAGCATTTCAAAATTTTAAATTTTATTTTCACTAAATTTATTTTTGAATAAACATATACGATAACGACATTCAAAAACTTTTTAAATATTTTATTTATTAAAAATTTAATTTCATTTTAATTATAATTTAAAATATTTTTTTAAAAGATAGATGAAAAAGAAAATATATTCTTTTTATTAATATTCTTTTTTATTTTGTATGATTTGATTCGATATATTTTTTAAAAAATAAATTTCATATGTGTGTGAAATACCTGAAAATTTTTAATTTCAAAAAATTATTCATTTAAATTTAATTGTAAAAATTTTAGCCACTAAAATTGTACCACATATATTTAATTAGACCCGAAAACCAATTGATTTGCTGAAAATCAGTTGAAAAACCGAGCTAAGGTGTTGAATTTGGCCAAATCGGTTCGCTCTCAAACCCAGCGAGCCAGCAACTCGCGTCTCTACCGCGCAACCTCAACCCTCAGTCTCGCGTCGCCACCAACTGCCACTGACTGGTGTCTCTCCAGCTTGCGTCTCCTCTATGATCCAGCCTCCACAAGACGTCAGCCTGCTTCTGGTTCACGATCAGGCGAGTCAGCAGCTGGGACGATAGTTTTTTTTTGCTCCGATCCAGTCTTCGGCTTATTTTGACTATTGAAATTAATACCCAAAAATTTTTTAGTTAAATTTTATTAATTTTATGGTTGAGTGGTTGATTGATTGGTATTGATTTATTAATTTGTGGTGGAGAATAATTGATGTGGTTATTGATTTAAGTAGAAGATTTTTATTAGTTAAAGATTAATTAAAGGATTTCATTAGTTAGAATACACTAAATTGAAAATGGATTTTATTATTAAGATTTACAAATTCTAGAATAAATTATTAATGGATTTTATTACTAAGGTTTATATATATTAGAATTGTTATTGCTAATGGGTAATTGATGGAATTGAACTAATTTTATTAGGAACAGAATGGTTTATTTTGCTAATTGAAAATTTTTTAGTTGATTTGGATTAGTATGGGTTAAATTAATGGACTTTAGCTAATTAGGATTAATTAGAGGTTGATTTTAGTTTGATTAAATTAAAAATAAGTTATAGAGAATAATGTAGTAGAATTAAAGTAATTTTGATTAGGATGGAATAATTGGCAGTAGAATTTAATTAAAAGATTTTAATGGATTAGAACAACTATTTGTGAAGATCAATTTAATTAGAAAAGCCTTAATAAATTTAGCACATTTAAATCATGGTTAAATAAATTTAATCGAGGAATTTTGATGATAATTATATTTTTGAGAATGTTAGAACTAAGGATTTAGTAATTAAATATGGGAATGTACTTTTTATGATCGTTGAGGATTAAGGATCAAATAAAATAAATAAATTATACGGTTGATGAGTATTTGGAGACAGAAAATAAATTAAGAAAAGGGAAAGTTATTAGTGAAAAGGTAATATTTATTTTGAAATTAGAATGGTGTTATATGAAATATTATAATTGTGGTTAAGTAGCAATTATTTTTAAAATTTGGATTTTATTGTATGAATTATATTGATGATGAATTATATTATTTAAAAAAATATAATCAGTTGATAGAAGGATTTATTTTAAAGTTAATTTAGTATGATATGATTTATTGAAGCTGAATTAAAGGTCTATTATAATTTTTAAATTAGGAGTTGAATATAAATTATTATTTTGGTGGTTGAATAATGGAATTCATTGAATGCCTGAGTGGATGAACTGCGTAAAGAGTGTTTGATGAGTATAATAGGTTGCTATATTAAAATAAATGAAAAATTATATTTTTGAAAGAAATGCTACTACAATTCTAATAGGAGTTGGGAATTTAAGCAGATAAATATGAATGAGCAAATAAGTGTATTGAATGAATTCGTTATTTTCTTAGTTAAAGAATTCACTTGTTTGATATTATTTTCCTTTATTATATGTGTCTTTCTATATCAACCGAGTTCTTCTACTGCTTCTACAAATCAGGATTCAAAGAAGAGTTGGATTACTGTTATCACTGTAAGTAATAATGAATTGTGCATATCATCATCTGCATACACGTATTTCATACACCCTATATAATTTATATTTGGTTCTTAATTTTATTGTCATTATACTATAGCTATTATCCATCTTATAAATATAATACTACAGTTGTACAATGTTATATAAGTACAACTTTTGATTACATTCATATACCATATATGACTTATTATATTGGTTGAGTTATTGAATTAACTGTGATGTGATAATGATGTGTTTTGTATTTGGGCGAAAATTGGAATGACGTGAGTTACTATGGGACATTAACCAAGTGTGGAGATTCGGCTCCCTAATATATATGAGAATGAGAAAAGTAGGCTAATGGCAGGTGGGAGGATTTGTGACACAACTGATCAATTTTCACATGTTGTGATTACTTGAATATTATATATTTGGATGTGTTGATATCATGACACATACTTGTTTAATGTGTGTCCATTTCATAAATTGTGAAAGCATTTTGCTTGATTATGTGGGTTATGCATTATTTTTTATTATTCACTGAGTTTGCGAAACTCAGTCCCCTTCCATAAACTTTTTTAAGAAATAGAAGTTTGTTGATTATAAAGACTCTACTTTTTTCTCCGCAAAAATTCAGTATTTGATCTCAGCTTTTCAAATATTAATATACATATAGACTATATAATGTGTTAAATATTCCATCTATATTTGTTTGGTTTCATAGTTTAGGATGATCGATTTATATTTAATTATATAAAAATTAATGATGTGCTGATTAGTGAACTTGTGGGGTTATTTCTAGTTATATTGATGATTTATGACTATAACAGTTTGTCTACATTATGAACGATGAGTTTTGTGAAGAATGTATATATATGTGTGTGTTTTGTGTGTGTGTGTATAGGCTTGAGCTATGAGTTATATAAGATATTAAAGCTGAGCTAGGATTATTAATTGACTGTTTATTTGAATATCATTATAATATGAATTTACTATTTTCAAAATCAGATGTTTACAGGGACAGATTTTTCATAGTTTAGGTTTATTATGGGTGTCGATGGCCTTAAACCTATTTAGGTCCTAGTGTCAGTCCGATCCGTAATTTTGATATATATATATTATTTAGGAGAGAGATAAAAAATATATTATTTTATTAATATTATTTTTTTTATGTTTGTAAGATTTCAACGGATAAATTTAAAAAAAAGAGTAAATTTTCAAGTAGAATTTAAATAATTAAACCTGAGATAACAGATAGTTGAAAATTTTTAATTCAAAAAAATATAATATTTTATTGATATATTTATATATTTATATATATTAAAGTATTTTTTTTATTACGTTAGTTTTGAAAGAGTTTTATTTTTAATAATAATTTTTTTTTTCATTATTGAATAATTTATAACTATTATCATTTTAATTTTACAAGAGAGATAAATCTCCCTCACAATAAATAGATAGTATATTGATGATTAAATATTTTTAATTTTCTTAATATTTTTTCTCTTATATCGTATATTTGTTTTGATTTAAAAGAAAATAGTATTTAGGAAACTAGAAAAAAAATATAACTATATATTTCTATTTGGCTCATTTTTTGGTATTTCAAAAATTTGTATGTATGTGTATATATTTATTGCACTGATGCATTGAGTAAATAATACTACAAGTATAACCAAAGTGATTTCCATTATCCATTCAAATCATTTTTTGTTTTTTTATTTTACATAGTAGTAAAGAATAATTTATTATTATTTTTATTATAGTTATATATAAATATTGATTTAGGGTTGAGGGTACGAGGGTTGGAGATTGCGTGATAAATTGATTCTTTTTGGGCACTATTAGAATTTTTAAAAGTCTACATTTATAAATTAGGGACTAAATGATTAAGTTTAAGGATTGGGTTGAACATCATTTTTAGACCACTTCATTATATAAAAATAAAATTAAGTACATAAAAATTAGTATTGCAAGTACTTTGTACAGTAAAATTTAATACAAATTAATCACTTAAATTTATTTTAATTTAAACAAAATTTATATTTTAATATTATATAGATAAAAAAATGAGTATATAATGAGCATAATAATCAACATGCAACATACATCATAAAAAAAACTAGTAATAATAAATGCATCTAAAGATTTTGTATTTGTAAATTAAATATATTAATTAAAAAAATATCCTATTTTTATGAGTCATATCCTCTCCATCATAAAAGATGTATAACTCATAATGAATATATATATATATATCATCGAGCTTCTTGCAAATGGAAAAAAAAGGTATAAAACAAAAATAGTTAAACAATCAACTATTGACTAATTAATAATAATAATAATAATAATAATAATAATATAGTACTTCTCTATTCGTGCCTCCTTAAGTTTTTAAGAGATTTATTATAATTTGAAATTGCAATTTTTTTTATAAATAAACACATTGGGAAGAATAATGGTTCCCTAAAAATTGTTGTTAAAATTCACACATTAATTACAAGATGAAACATTATTATTAAAAATTACAATTTAAAAAATACAGTACAATCTCTCAAAAATTTTAGGGTGCTATAAAAATAAAGTATATTCCACAATAATAATTATTTAATAATTGTTCACTGTTACAATAGTTATTACTTATTTTAGTAAACGTTGGGTTGTTCTATTCATTTTTAGCTATTAATTTTTTAATTATTAATTATTTATATAATAGTTTAAATTAGAAGTATTCTTATGAAAATAACTATTTAATTAGTTATTTGATTGAAAATAATAAAAAAATATTAATTATTTAATTAACTGAATTTGAAATAAAAATTAATGAATATGATTATGAAAAAAAAAATTTAAACTTTCTGAACAATAAAGTTTTTAACATTCGATAAAAAATTGATTCAACGAGTAAAAAAACCGTCATAGATATTATATTAATATAAATAAAATATTAATTAAAAATTTTGGCCCAATAGGACCTGAAACTCAAGAGTCGGAAGCCAGTTTATGCATTAATATCGTAGTTGTGGGATACAGGTTAAGATTTGAAAGTGGTTGTGCAGCTGTTGCTTTGTAGTTTGGTAAAAGAAGCAAACGTGTCGGAAGAACAAGTGGAAAATTCTCTGGTCAAAATGCAATTCCACAGAAATTAAAGTATCCAGCCGACATGTTTCCATGTGTTCCATATTTCAGCATTTGACTTTATAGCCATTGCCCTTATCAACAACCTTTTTCTTTTCTTCATTATAATAAACAAAATAGATATTATTAATAAAAGTAATATCACATCAAATAATTAACCTACAGAGGACATCGATGGTATTATGCTCTACTTCCATATCTTTCGTGGAAATTTCATTTTTGAAGATCAAATTTCCCTCCATTAATTCATTGTTAGCAAATTTGACTTACATAAATTACAAAATTTTAATTGATATAATTAAATTATAATTTTTGCTTTATTTTTTTCCTAATATGCCACTGTGTTAATTTTCGTAAAAATGAAATAATTCATGTTAAATTTTTCTTAAATTTGATAAAATAAAATTTTATTGGAAGATTAAAGGTGGTACGTTATTTAAACGTATCCGACAAGCTTGTAGACATGTAATATCACTCCTGCTTAATTCATCCATTGGCATATACAGTTGAAGGTGAAGATTTATTATATAGAAGAGCGGAGCAGAACACAACCACAGAAGGAGAACCGCAAGTACTAACTAAAAACTTATTGATAAACTTTGAAAATCTTATATATTTAAACATCAGGGTGTCTACAGCATCTTTTATGAAATGCACTTATTAGCCTGTGCAAAGTCATATATTATACCTATTACCATTCCCATGAGAGCTAAAGTTTTCACTGAATGGGAAAAAAATGTTGAGAAGCAATCTAAGCAAGTCCAAATCAACGTTTTCTGTCGATATGTTTATCACTAAACCAGGTTCAAGAATCTACTCTGCATAAGCAACATGCCCAACCCAACGATTTCCTCATAAAATGTCTCTACACCTCAATGGCCTTGTCCATCTAAAAGAGAATTCTTATTGTTAATGTGCACGGTTCAAGTCAAAACACGCCCCTTGAGTTATTAATATCCTTCTATTGACTTTCAGAAACTTGAAAGGGTACTCAATCTGCATCAAAACTGCTAAGTTATTACCGCCGACCATGTGCCCAATTCCGGTTATGGCTTCCGGGTCTCATGTGTGGATTTTTTTGTACAAGCCCTTGCTTAGGAAGATCATGTAACTCCATGACCTGTATTGTTCGCTGTTTCTTAGCTGTTACAATAAAAAAGAAATTAGAATATGCCACTAGAGACACTGAACCTGCTAAATTTATATGGAAATTCTGCGTCTCAATCTAGGATACAATTTGCCATATTTGACCTAAGCAAGCTGTTTGAAGTCTATTTTATCCAATCTGATTAAACTACTATCAAAACAGAAAATTTTGAAAGAATTTAAACTAACCATTCTTGGCTTGTTGGTAAGACTCATGGAGTTTCCTTTTAGTGATTTCAAGCTTCATTTCAGCAACTTCATCTGAGCACTTCAATTTCTGGTTGCACAATAGATGTGTCAGATAAAAGTTCTGGTGACACAGATGAAAACTGCTATAAATTTCTTATACTTACATCTTGTTGACTACTTGGAGGCTTTCTCAGGCTGGTAACCTTATCTGTTTTTCGCTGTATCTTTGGATCAGTTTTTGTTTTTTGCTCGATGCTTTGTCTTGGAGGTCTCCCAGGACCAGAATCAGTGTGTGAGGGCTTATTTAGCTTTGGGACAACTTCTTGCCTCCTCATTTGTTGACTCTTATTATCCTTGGCAATGATATTCACCTCATTAGGAGTCTGCAGTTTTTGTTTTGTGATATTTTGACTCTCCACTGATGGTTTTCTTCCATTTTCACGGTTCTTGATGAATTCCCCACAATTCCGAGGATCTGAAACAACATTCCCCATTCATAATTATGAATCTAAGACGTGGGGAATTCAAATAAAGAACCGAATAGCAAAAGCTATCTATGAGAAGCATAAGAGATAGCAATTTCAACTCACTTCCAAAGTCATCCATGCCATCAAAGAACTTCACACGAGGCAGTGATAGTGACATCCAAAAATTACAATCAGTCCATTACTGGAAGCCCTGAAGCAAATTTACTATCCCAACATAACAAGAATCAAATATTAAAGATGTATACCTGTGAGAGCTCTATTCCAGTAGTTTGTGTGGCAAAGAAAGCTTCATCTAATGGAGGAGGTGGAAGCCCTTCTTCTTCCTCATCATCAACAACAGATGGATTAACAGACTCAGGAGTACCTTCATCACCTACAAACTCATGAATAGTCAGAATCCAGATATAGTTTGACTTCTAAAAGAATCCCCTATAAAACAAAGTATAATACAGACTGCATAAGTTCCTACCTTCAAAA
Source organism: Jatropha multifida (assembly GCA_948099535.1). NCBI lineage: Eukaryota > Viridiplantae > Streptophyta > Magnoliopsida > Malpighiales > Euphorbiaceae > Jatropha > Jatropha multifida. The sequence continues at coordinate 8,198 of CANUEX010036697.1, forward strand.
ACCTTTATAGCATTATACCACTCATCCACCAAAATCTTCCATCCACTGAAACCCCACGAAAGCTAGTTTAGATATATGTAAGATTTCATATCTGAAAAATACTTGAAAAACATAGCATTGCATTCAATAGAAACTAACACAAAAATGAAACTGAAACCGAGTCTAGCATCATGAAATACTTAACTGGTTCACCAAATGGACCCAGAAAATGTTAGCAAATTTATTTTTTCTCATCTATATGCTTAACTAGGCACATATCTTCGTGCAGTGGTGAAAATCTTGGTGACTTGCAAGCACAACACAGTGGGCTAGAAAGAACACATTTACTAAAAATAATATTAAAGAGCCTAACTGTCTCCAAATCACCTTCCCATAACTTCATTATGGTCAAGCATAAATTGCCCCATACATATGCCAAGTTGAATGAACAAGATATGAAGTAGCCCAAGCAAAGGGTAGGACTCATATCCCATAAAAACATTAGACTAGGTGTTTATCTTAAACATCTATCAACAAATAGAAAAAAGAACACTAAACATACAATCGCAAAAACACAAGTGGTATTTAGAGAATAACATCTCCATAATTAATTCCGTTCTTAGAAAAATAGATATAGAATTAACGTAAATGTTAGAATCAGCTGAGACTGGAAAAAATCAAGCTGAACATTACTAGACCATATGGGGATTTTAATAACCAAATGATCCTAAAAGGCAAAGGATAATAAATTCATACACGAAAGTCAATTCAACATCAAAATATCTTAAACGGATAGTAATTCAAAGTCATGGGCAATAAGCTCATAGTCATACTCTATAAGAGCTCGAGCAAGACAGCTAATCTGCTTTGATCCATGTTTCCGAAGACCATTGACAGCCTTTCCAATCTCAGTTGCCTGGTAAAAGACAGCTCCATTATTCCAAGAACCAAAATACATTAATTCAGAAACTAGAGAGAAAGAGACGGAGAAAGTCCGGAATTGCCAAAAAAATTTTCAAAACTAGTCCAGAGTATTCCAAGAGGAAAAGGAAAAGAGAATGCATCAAACCTTAAGTATATCTACACTCAGAGACATCAATTGTAGCCGCCTCAACGATTCAAACAACACTGAATCAGACTGTAACAAGAACAATAAAAGAACCATCAAGCAAACACCAGATAACCAGAAAAAAAAAAAAAGGAACACAATGACAACAACAATTCTGCAAAAATCTCGGAATCCATTTTACAAGATGCGTAAGACTATACATTTCAACAATCCAGTAATCCAGGGAAGATGTAAGACAAATAGTATCAAAAGATACTGAAACCAAAAACAGAGATGAAAGGATACCTCATCTAGGCTGTTGAGAAGAATATCTTTGATCCTCAAGACTTCACCTACTACCTGAGACTCCTCCTCAATCTCATCAGTCAAGGCTTCAGCCTCACCATAACTGTAATTACTAAAAAGCTGATCATTCACGTTCACCTCTCCAATATCGATATTAATATCATCCCTATAGCTACTATTGACCTTGCTCTCCTTACTACCTCCAGCCTCAAAATCACATCCATCAATATCAATATATACATCATCATCATCGATAACACAATTACCACCATCTCCTCTCTTGCATCCTCCATCAGCATTTTCGCCTTCACGAACCGGCACCGCCAGCTCGACCCGACTGCAGCCGGAGCACCTGGTCAATCTGGAAGAGAACAAATGCTCTGCAATTTGATCTCTACGCAAACGGAACTCCTTTGGACAATCCGAAGCAGCAACGATGATCGCATGATCGATGATACTGAAAATATCAGAATTCGCCGTCCTAAAATAGTCCCTCCAGTAATCAAGTGACACGGATTTCATTTTGACTTGATGACCCAGATCAATAACTCGGTTGAGTTTCTCTTGTGATTGCGATAGTTATGCTATTATGAGATTTTGGCAATACCCAGAAACTGAAAATCGATTCATGAGGTTTCTATAATGAAAAAAAAAAAGTAAAAATGAAGAGGGAATTTGAAATCGGAGATTTTGGAATGAACCCAGAAATCAAATTTTGATTTTCGATTGGAATATAGTGATTGGATGATCAAAGAGAGAAAATCGAGGCTTGAAATTGGCTATTCCGATTAAAAACTGAAGATGTTAAGTTTGTTGAAGTTTAAGTTTTTTTTTCCTCTGTTACGTCAAGATAGGATATGAGGATATGACGGTGATAAACACAGAGAAAATCCACTATCCGACACAGACAAAGGTGGATTTATTTTGGTTAGGCCAAGTTTTTTCTTACTTACCCGGAATCAGATAAAACTTTCCCGGAAAATTACACCCGAGTTTTTTTCTAGTTTCTACACAAGACAAATCTATGAACGAAAATTCAAGTAATGAACAGCGAACGATACGAGAGATTTTTGTTCTCTCTCTGCCCCTCTCCCTCTCTCTTTCTATCTCTCTCTGTTTCTGTTTGGTTTCTACACAAAATACCGCGTGCGGTCTCCTACTACACGAAGCCAGAAATTTTTGTTCGGTATATTTTAACAAAAACCAAAAAACCACTCTCCCTGTAACAAAGAGGAAATGGGGTTTTGTTACTGTTTGGTGAGGTGCTTTCTTTCGAGTAAAAAAGAAATTCCTGAGTTTTGACTTATCGGCCACTGTATGTCGAGAGAGATAAATAGTGAGAGAGGGGGAAGAATATGATTTCTGTGGGGCCCTCTGTTTGTTTGTTTGCTTCTCGTTTGTCTTATTTTTTTCTTCTATATTTCATATTTTTTTCATAGGGGTATATACTTTAATATCGATAAGTTGTTTACATAATTTATATCTTTAATTTTTTCAAGGATAAAAAGCTTATATATTATTACTATTTCTTTTTTAGTATTTTGAATAATAATTTACTCTTCATTTAGTATAAATAAATTCAAAATATTAAATTCATTTGCAAATATTTTCATATTTAGTATAATTAATTTAAAACATGCAGTATAATTGAATTTCATATAATCATACATAAAATAAATTCACAATTAAAAATTTTTCTTTTTACTTTTTAAAATATTTTTAATTTAGTAATTTCACAAAAATAAATAATAAATTCAAATCATATTATGATATGGTATATAATTTTTTTATATTTTTATTAAATTAAATATATAAAATAAAATAATTAATAAAATTATTGCGTTAAATTTAGTGATAAATGTATATTTAACTTGAATCTCTCATTTCAATAATAAAAAATACTAAAAAATATTAAATAAAAGATAAAAATATTAAAATGAAATGCTAAAAAAAATTTAAATGATCCAAGTCAAATTTAATAAAATAAATAAGTTAAATAAGTAAAAGTCTAAAAAATTGAGAAAAATGGTAGTTTTATCATAAAAAATTTAGGTATTTAATTTTATAAAATTCATTTAGAAATTTCTCCTATTTTTATCGAATTTGATGTAATTATGTTTAATTCTATCAAATTGAATTCTTAAAATTGAAATTTGCATTTTTTTTCTCATCCCAAACACATTATTTATTGCAAACAAGAAATATACATTTTAAAATAAATTTTATAATATTTATTTCAAATAAGGGGTTAACATGTAATAAATTATTATTAGCGAAGCGCAGTAACTCCGTCTTGTCCGCAATTATTCAGATATGCTAAGCTGCAAGAAGTTCCATCTTATCCATATCTTCAATCAATTTCCTGTTTTAAACTTTTTTGGGTTTTTCTTTCTCCAATTTCCTAAGAGTTCAAAGGAAAAAGAAGTTTTGTTATAAACAATTAGTCAAAATTTAAATATGCATTATGTTAAAAAGTGCTCTAAAGGCAATCGTTAATTAATAGTTTGTTAATAATTAAGAAAAGAGAAGAAAAATTATGTATAATTTTAAAATCTTTTCCTTTTCCCTACCAACGTATTAATTATGTGTATACTTTTTATTAAAAAGTAAAAATAAATTAATTAGGTATGTTATGTTGACTTTTTACTCATATGAGGAATGAAATGTCTCAATTTCAAATTTTTTTTACCATAAATATTTTCACTAATTTGGCAAGTGAAGCGAAAATTATCTCCTATTGTGTTTTTATTTTTTTTTTTGCTTTTGGCTGTTTTAAATTTTCATTACTAAATAATATAATAATGTATAATGTATCTCTTTTTACTTTATTTAATAATTTTAAATTTATAAATATGTACTGATTTGAAAATTTTAAAATAATTTTTATTACTGAATTTATTTCATATTTAATAAATGTATTTTTCATTTTTATTGTATTAAATTTATATTACAGATTTTGTGAATTTATTAAGAAATCATATTTTTATAAATTTTAAATTTATATTTAAAAATATTGAAAAAGTTTGAAGTGATATTCTAATCCTTCTATATAAATTTAGGAGCAAATTGTTTCAAAAGGTCGAATCTCACTTTTTTTCCTTTAATATGTTAAATATATTGATAAATTAAATCAAACTAAAAAATTATACCTAAGTTTTTTTTAATATCTTTAAATAAATTCAAAAGTTAAATTAATCGTGATTTATAAATAATTGATTAAAGGAAGACATGAGTAATATTTAAAAGCATCAAATTAACAATAATTTTAATATTTTTATTTGTTATTATAATTTTTTAGCTATTGAGTTATGAAATTTTACTTTAACTATGTTTTCAATATTTTTGGCATTTTGACAAAAAGTATAAATGTAAAATGTCATTTACCCCTTAATTGAATATAACTACACTAAATTTTATAAAAATGCAAAAAATTTCTAAATAAATTTCATAATCAAGCAATCTAACTTTTTTTTATTCAGAAGAGGGATTCGAGTTAAATATATATTTATCACTAAATTAAATACAAAAATTTCATTAATATTGTTTTTTATATATTTATTTTAATAAAAATATAAAAAGTTATATAGCATAATATAAATATAATTAGTATTAATTATTTATTTTTGTGAAGTTATTATTTGAAGAATGTTTTAGTAAACAAAAGTAAATGAATCTATGATTATGAATTTATTTCATTCATGATTATGTTGAATTCAATTAAATTATATATTTTAAATTATTCATACCAAATATGAAAATTCATCCACAAATGAATTCTAATAAAAATCATTTATAAATGAATTTCATATTTTCAATTTATTTATACCAAACGGAGTGTAACGCTCTTTTTTAATTTAATGAGACTAAAACTTACTTTTTAAATTTAATTTAATAAAAAACAAATTATTTAGATTCGGTTTAAAGAGTTCAAAGATAATATCTTCATAATATAATTGATAGTAAATGAAATTTGTTATTGAAATAAACTTACTCGTCTAGTTTGAATTTTACATAAATTAAAAAAATATAATTAATATAATCAAATTCTAATTTCCATTAGATTATAATTCTTTTTCAAAATTTTTTAATTAAATAAAAGAAAAACAACTAATGAAGATGAGCAACACTTGCTAAATCATGAGAAACCATGTAAAATATGTATCAGAGTGAATACTAAAACTGAAAGAAGAAGCATACTAATTCACATAATAGTTGCCTTACGATAAACATGACGAACCTGAAAAACTTATCTGTAAAAGAGATTCGATTCGATTCGATTCGATAAATGAGGGATCTAAAAATTGCAAGAGGGTCGACTTCGTGATTCACACACTGTACAATGATTAAATTGTCACATTCAATCTCCGTGCTAGTGAAATGATGAGCCATCTGAAAATAAAAAAAAGGCTTCCGCTCTCGATATTGATGTGAAGCCGTAATTTATAGCAAAACAAGTCTGCCCACATCCCGAATAATCTTTAATTAACCCTCCTTCAAACGCTACCGTCTTTTTTATATTACTTAATTATTTTTTTATTTCTATATTTAGCTTAGTAATATATATATATATATATATATATATATTATAAAATAAATTTAGAAATTTTTTGTTTTAAAAATTTTAAATTTTTATTATTGATTATTTATAATAATGATATCAATTTTTACCATTTTATGAAATATTTTAAAAATAAAGGATGTAATAATATTTATAATAATAAAATTAATTATATGTTAAAGAATATATAATTTTTTATGTTATTTAAATTTTTTATTCTTTAATGAAAAAATTCTATATAAAATTATTTATAGATATTATAATTTTAAATATGAAAATGTCATTTTTTAAAAATGAAAACAGTTGGAAAACATATATTTTATTATAAAGGAAAAAAAAGTTAAATTTGTTTTCCAAATCTTAATTAAATTTAAAAAAATTGAAAAATAATTTTTAATTTTTCAAATAGTACTTCCATTTCATTATTTTATCGGTCGATATAATAAAAAAATTCTAGTTATATTTGTAGTTAAAATTTTAATTTAATTACAATTAAAGTAATGATGAAAAAGATAAAAATAAAAATAAACATAAAAATAAATTATATTTAATAAATATGAATAAAATTGAAAAAATTTATTAATATACTCTTAAATTCCTAAATGAAGATTTAAAATTAAACAAAGTAAAATGTTTATTTGTCATTGTTAAAGTGGAAAATATAACTTTTTTGAAAGTAAAGTAAGATTATAATTAAAGAAAAAAGGGTTACAACATGTGAAGATGCAAACAAGCTTATTTTTATGGGACAAAATAAATATTTAATTTTTTTGAAAATGAGATCAAATATTTAATTTTATTGTCTTTGAAAATTTAAATTTTTTATCTGATTAATTAATTTTATAACTCTAACTTGTTATTATTCATAATTTCATGCTCAGTGGAATTATATCCTCTCACCTAAATGATTAATTAATTTGATTTTTTTAAAGAGAAAATAAAAATAATTAACGTGTAAAAAAACTATATAAATAAATATGTTGATATAGAATAAAAAAAATATTTATTGTATCTATAAAATATAATATTATTTAATTACTCAATTTAAATAAAAATTTATACTTTAATATATATAAATAAAAAATTAAATGATCAAATAATGAGCACAAGTATTATGCAAGGGACTAGTACCAATTAAAAATGGTAGTTTTGAATTAGACAATAGGCGATTTTAGGATTCAGTAATTCAGATTTCTGACTCGCTCTTTTGACCGAGTCGGCGTGCACGTCCAATTAAATATTACCTACTTCATCGAAATAAAATAAAATAAAACTCGGCGGCTCGATATTGTGTTAAAGTGACGGGCTGTCATGCTAGAAGAGCAAACATAGTAGCTAATGCAAATGGTATTCTAGACAAGCTACCATTTTTAAAATAGAGGTTCCCTGTGGTAGGTAAGAGGCGGGTTTTACACGTGACATGAATATGATTGGATGACTAAAATGGCAAATAGTTTTGCAAACAACCAATCGTAACGCTATCACGGCATGTATGGCTCTTCGATTCAGTTTGAGCTGTCTTGATGACATGGATGGGGATGTTACATTAAACGGCAAGTTAACTCGATCTGAGTTTGAAACGTTTTCTTTTTTAGTATATCTTGACAACTATTGACTTTGTTACATATTTTAATTTGGACTGTGTTTGGAAATATGGAAGGAAAAGAATATACGGTAGAAAATAACCAAACAAAGTAATTTTGCCTTATTTGGTAACCATAAGGAAAGAAAAGGAAGGAAAATAATATTTATATTTCACCAGGCCCTTAAAAAAACTATTATTTCTTAATTATAGAAAAAGTTAACATTTTGAGCGGATAATGTATACCATATATAAATGTGAGAATGATGGGAAGTAATTAAATTTTCAATAATACCCTTACTAATATTTAAGATATATTAAAGTAATCTTAATTAGAGTCACTTAGAAAGTTCACTTAAAAATAAATATAATGTCACGACCCAAAACCGTGGGCCGGACCGACACTAGGACCTAGGTAAGCTTAAGGCACCCGAGGCCCGTAGTAAGCCTAAACTATCACAACTCATCCCTATTATCATTTGACTATCGGAATAGTAAGCCCATATTATGA
>CANUEX010036725.1:0-17954 GCA_948099535.1 Jatropha multifida
CATAATAATCATCATCAAAATTCTTATACTAAAATTATGTTTCAATTACATAAAATATATCTTCTCATGAATTTGAAATCTCATTTCTAACATGTCCTTTCATTGAATCCATATATGTTAATATCCTTGTATTCTTGCTCCTCCTTTTTTTTTTGTACCATACTTGTAGGAAACCTTAGCATTGTAGAAGAATATTGGTTGATCAGGCCAAAATTCATCCACATATACTATGGTTCTTAACAATTATGGAAGTAAAGTCTTATAATTTTTATTACATTATTTTTCTATTTCTTCCAAAGAAATTCTTACATTTATATACTTTCTAATTTCACCATAATTAATCATGCAAGGGGAAAGTAATCATACTTTTACATCTGGCTAGGATATAAAAGTAGGTTATTATTCCTCTATGCATGTCAAATTTCCTAAATAAATTTTCAGTCATAGAAATTTCATTCCTCTCATTGCAATTTTCATTTCATAGGCTTATTCACAACTATCTTAACATAAATCTAATCAAACTAATCACAGAATTTCAAATAATCCAATATTTCCTTCCTTATCATAGGACCAGTTAATTTAACTTAATCTTACGATGGATCAAACATCTCTCACAGTATCACAAAAACTCATCCAATGTCACATCTTGCATAGCTCCATTCATTTAAGGAACACGAACTTGTCAAGTACACATCATCCTTCTGACCCATATAATTGACAGCACCACACTTCCTCAGTCTCTCTATAGGGGGACAGACTGGAACAAGGGTTGGTGCGCCTGGAGCCTAGGAAATAGCTCCCGCAACCTGCCTCAAAGTAGCAACCAATTGCTGAACAAAATCACCCTGATTAGGTCCTGCAGGACCCTCAGTAGCCTACCCCGCAGCCGAGGCGCGCTCTGCTTCAGAACTTAAAACACTTCCAGCGGCACCACCAGCTGGTACACCATCCTCTAGAGGGGAATAACTATCCACCTCCTCATCAAATAGATACTAAGAAATAACTCAAAACTTACAAAGACCAACAGGTTCACATCAGAGAGAAGTTCCCAAAATAAACTAGTATGGCATGTATTTAACTTAAATCACTTATATAATTACTCCAAATCACATAAACTCTCACACCAAATCATAAACCCTAGAATCGGCTAAACCTATGATTTGATACCACTAAATGTAACACCCACCGCCTAATCCCAGAGAACCAGACGACGGATGCCACATTCAGTGCCGGAGCACCATCCTATTCTACTTGTTAACTCTAGAATGTATATTAGAAGTGATTATATTTTCTTAGTGAAGCAAGTAATTTAAAATATTCAATAAAGGTTTTAGGGAGAAACCTACGGAAAATAAAATTTTGAAAAAGCTCCCTTTAAAAATCCACTTGCCACATAGGAAAAACAAATACACTTCCAATATTAACCTCCAAACCCCAACTCCAAATTATTACCACAAGTCGCACAACACTTCTAAAATATAAGATCAATTCATCTTATTATATTATTATCCATTCAAGAAAAATTTATATATCATCATTCATACGCCAAGGATGTAATAAGATAAAATACTTAATCGGCCACTAATTTCATTAAATATAATTTTGAATATTTACAACCTTAACATTATTTACAATAAGTCTATACATGCCATACTTCACATTTCAATACACATCCTACCCAAAATCAATACCTCTACTCTGATGCTACCTCTCCGGTCTTCGAGAAGCACCCACAGCTCACAACCTGCGCGTGATAAAAATCAACGCGCTGAGTGGAAGACTTAGTGGTGCTAAATAATTATAAATTAAAATAACCAAGAAATGTCAAGTAATAAATCTCAAATCAAATATATTTTAAGCACTGATAACGTGCTAGTTAAATCTGAAAATTTTGAAAAACCATAAAGAAATTCACACTTAAAAATTTATACCAAACTCAATATAAATATGAAAATATCACAAATACTAATATGTTTCCGGTTTCTTTATAACGAAATAAAATTCCATTTTTTTATTAAGGCTCATACTAATACCAAATGAATGTAAGCAGATTCGATCGTAGCCTGTGAAAGCGCCACCGTGGCTTATGAAAGCACCACCCACCAATCACACAATCGTGGCCTACGAAAGCACCACCATGGCCTATGCAAGCACTACCACAAATAATAAGCGTGTCCGCCTATTTATAAGGGCTGATAACCCTAGCATATGATCATAGCTCCACCAAATAGAATGGGCTGATAACCCGAGCATGCTCATATATCAATATCAATCTCATTTTACTATATTTCAATCATGTATAGTAGAGCCCAAAATCAAATCATTCTTTCACAAATAATCATGTTAATGATTCAAAATTCTTTACTCAAAACACTTTATCACTTAAATACTCATTGTTTCAAAATCACTTAACTTACAACTTACAAAACCACCACATTCTCCTTTTTCTCATGCTTAACAAATTGAATTGAACATATTCAAAACAAATATACTTAATATGATGTCAAAATACTTAAATCAAGCTTTAAAAGAAATGAAAATCAAGCCTTACCTACTATAGAGGTTCGGCCTCTTTATGCCAACAAAGGAGGAAAGGCTTCCTCCATTAAGAACCATAATTACTAACTCAAAACCATTAAAATACATCACTTTAAACACTTAACCATAAAACTCATTTTATAATTTCAAAACCTTCTTTAAGTCATGAAAATTGCTAAAACATTAGAATTCAAGTTTGAGCTTTAAACCACCCTCAAATTACTTATTAGCAAACTCATTTAGGTTGAAATCAAGCTTTAAAATCAAGGAAACACCAAGGCCCTTCACCTTACCAACGTTCAGCCTCTTCCTCCAAGTCAATGAGGAAATGAATTCTTTTCAAAATAGCCACACTCATTTAAAGGAAATTCATTTCAAAACTCATTTACTATCAAAGGAAAACAAAAGCAAAGACAAAAATCAAAACCCTTCCTTTAAGGAGGGTTCGACCAAAGAAGGGGAAAGAGAAGGGAGTGCTCTCCTTCTCTTCCAAGCATTCCATTATGCTTATTAAGCATGAAAAAACATATTAAAACAATCACAATACATTTTCCCAACTCAATTTACACATTTACTCAAAAATCATTCAAAACCTAAAAATTACAAACTTAAAGAATTTGAAAGAGAAATGAAAGTATTATTGCACTAACCTTCAAATTAAGCTTGGTTAAGCTTAATCAGTCTATTTCCTTCTCATCCCCTTTTACTTTGGAGAAGTGTTCACCCACCTCTTCCAATTATCAAAACTTACATACCCTAATCATGGAAATAATCAAAGAAGGAGGTGGAACATGATTTAGTGCATAATCTAACATATCTAAGCTATGAATTTCACTTATTAATTCACTAAACCAAAATTCACAACTTACTTGATTTGTAGTAATTCTCCAAAATACTTGAATTTTATCACCAATTCTCACTTATCTAAGTTAATTCTTCAAGTTTTATCACCTTTCTATGGTTTGATTTGGTTAATTTGTGGTAGTTTTGGTAGTAGAGGGAGAAGAAAGAAAAATGGTGGAGAAGGAGAGGAGTTAGCATTGGAGAATGAAGAGGAAGAAGAAGAAGAAATAGTTGGATAAGCTTTGTTGACCAAGTCAACAAGCTAATGTTGCTAATTCACCAAAATTTGACATGTGTATGGCTTAGATCAAGTCAAGGTATTCTAATCCAAAGGCTCTAAATATTCATCAATTAATTCTCTTCCAAATATTACTTAATTCCACCAATTAATTAAATTAACTCTACAAAAATAATTCCTCAATTATTCCTTAATATACTACACTAGAAAATAATATTCATTAGTTGCCGCAATTCTCCAAAAATATTCATGAAATATTTTCTACCCACCTAAATCATGCAAACATGCTCCAAAAATATTAAATAAAATATTAGACACATGTAGTAATTTTTTCGGGCCGAAATAATACCATGTCCCGCACCGATGGTACTATTCACAGACCGGTAAATCACTATTATCGATATTGAAAAAGACACTGAAAAATAGTCTGTTATAGAGCTTAAGCGCACGACTTATACCTGACCGTCGAGGCAAGAGCCGGGCCTCGATGAGTATGGGGGCACGACAATCACCGCAAAACCCAGGGCACCAACTAAGGCGGAGCGGCCGTCGGTGCAGATCTTCGTGGTAGTAGCAAATATTCAAATGAGAAATTTAAAGGCCGAAGAGGGGAAAGGTTCCATGTGAACGACACTTGCACATGGGTTAATTGATCCTAAGAGACAGGGGAAGCCCGTCCGACAGCGTGAAGGCTGACAGCAAAGTTAGGGAGTCCAGAGATATCGACGGGGGCCTCGGATAGAGTTATCTTTTCTATTTAATAGCCTGCCCACCCTAGAAATGACTCAGTCAGAGCTAGGGTCTAGCGGTTAGAAGAGCACTGCATGTCGCACGGAATCTAGTGCGCCCTTGGCGGCCCATGAAAATCTGAAGGACTAAGCGGCTCCCATGCCTAGTCGTACTCATAACCGCATCAAGTCTCCAAGGTGAATAACCTCTGGTCGATTGAACAATGTAGGCATGTAAAGTCGGCAAAATGGATCCGCAACCTAGGGAAAAGGATTGGCTCTAAGGGCTAGGCCCGAGGATCCAAGTCCCAAACCCATCGGCTATCGGCGGACCGCTCGAGCTGCTCCCGTGGTAAAAGTGGGTCACTATGTGTCGACCGGGGGACGGACTGGGAACGGCCCTTTTAGGGGCCTTCCCCGGGCATCGAACATTCGATTCAAAATTGGTACAGATAAGGGGAATCCTACTGTTTAATTAAAACAAAGCATTGCTATGGTCCCTACAGATGCTAACGCAATGTGATTTCAACCTAGTGCTCTGAATGTCAAAGTGAAGAAATTCAACCAAGCGCAGGTAAGAGGCAAGAGTAACTATGACTCTCTTAAGGTAGCCAAATGCCTCATCATCTAATTAGCGATGCGCATGAATGGATTAATGAGATTCTCACTGTCCCTATCTACTATCCAAAGAAAGAACATCCAAGGAAATGGGCTTGGTGGAATCAATGGGGAAAGAAGACCCTGTTGAGCTTGACTTTAGTCCGACTTTGTGAAATGACTTGAGAGGTGTAGGATAAGTGGGAGCTAGAAGGCAATGGTGAAATACCACTACTTTTAACGTTATTTTACTAATTTTGTGAATTGGAGGCGGGCCTACGCCCCTCTTTTTGGACCCAAGGCCATTTCAGCGGTTGATCCGGGCAAAATATATTGTCAGGTGGGGAGTTTTGCTGGGGTGGCACATCTGTTAAAAGATAATGCAGGAGTTTGGCTGGGGTGGCACATTTATTTCTCGCGTCGCAAGCCAAATAGTGTTCTCTAGCTAGGCTGCTGGAGCGCCACACGCCCATCGAAGATTTATCGCTGTGATGGGCAAAGGTCCCTTGTAGACGCGTCGTAGGCCTAGTGGAGGTTTATCGCTGTGCTGGGCAAGGGCAGCCCGCATGCACGCCTCACTCCCAGTGGAGGTTTATCGCAGCACTAGGCTGGCCAAGGTGGCACAAGCCAAATGCGTAGGCTCCCGCGGGTGCACCACACGCCAAATAGAGGTTTATCCCTAGGCAGCGGTGGTCTCCCACATGCCAAATAGAGGTTTATCCCTAGCCACTCCTCCTATGCCCATTACAGTCGTATCCTTCAATGTCTCCCCCTCGGGGGCTTTTCAAGCCCGGCCGACACTCCAGCTCGGGTTCCCTAGACCTATAGAAGGCACCCATATCGATCTCGGCTCCCGATTCACCAGAGCCTCCGGGCCATTCGCTTTACCAAGGCCATCCAAGCTTAACTTAAGCTAGCCCCGAACATGTTGGGCTCTTGTCGACTGTGAGCTTTTGCCCTCAACTTCACACCATTAATAGATGTTACCAATACATGAACGCATTCAATGCCGAAAAATCAAAATGATTCGAAAAAACTATAGACCCTAGCTTGAGTCTCAGCCTATGAAACGGCCCTCTAGCTTCAATATCCCCACACCAGGGGCTTCTCGAGCCTGACCGACACCCCGACTCAGGTTCCCCAGACCTATAGAGCATACTCATATAGATCTCGACCCCCAATTCACTGTAGACTCTGAGGCCATTTGCTTAGCTAAGGCCATTCAAGCTAATTTGAGCTAGCCCCAGAACACGTCTGGCTCCAAGTGATTGTGAGCTTTTACCCTCAAATTCGCACCATTGACAGATGTTACCCATTCTTGAAGGGTAGTAATGCCAAAAAACTAAAACCATTCAAAAAAACTATAGTCCCCTGCTCGAATCTCGGCCAATGAAATGGCCCTCTAGCTTCAACATCTCCTCACCGAGGGCTTTTTGAGCCCGGTCGGCACTTCGGGCCAGGTTCCTTAGACCTATAGAAGGCACCCACATCGATCCTGGCCCCTAATTCATCAGAGCCTCTAGGGCCATTCGCTTCGCCAAGGCCATCCAAGATAACTTGAGCTAGCCCCCAAAAACGTCGGGCTCCCGGTGATTGTGAGCTTTTGCCCTTAAATTTGTACCATTGATAGATGTTACCCATACATGAAGGGCAGAGATGTTGAAAAACCAAAAGGATTCAAAAAAACTGTAGTCCCCGGCTCTGTTCCCAGCCTATGAAACGGCCCTTGGGCTTCAATATCTCCGCACCGAGGGCTTTTTGAGCCCAGCAGGCACTCTAGCCTAGGTTCTCCAGACCTATAAAAGGCTTCCATATTGACCCCGACCCTCGATTAGCTGAACCCTCCAGGGCCATTTGCTTCACCAAGGCCATCCAAGCTAACTTGAGCTAGCCTCCGAACACATCGAGCTCTCAGTGACTGTGAGCTTTTGCCCTCAAATTCGCATCATTGATAGATGTTATGCATACATGAAGGGCAAAAATCCCAAAAAACCAAAATGATTTGAAAAAACTACAGTCCCTAGCTTGGTTCTCAGCGTATGAAATGGCACTACAGATTCAATGTCTCTGCACTGGGGGCTTTTCGAGCCAAGTCATCACTCCGGCCTGGGTTACCTGGACCTATAGAAGGCACCCATATTGATCTCGGCCCCCGATTCACTAGAGCCTCTGGGGCTATTCGCTTCTCCAATGCCATCCGAGCTAACTAAAGCCAGCCCCGAAGACATCGAGTTGCCTGCAACTGTGAGCTTTTGCCCTCAAATTTCCACCTTTCTTAGATTTTACCCATACATGAAGGGTAGTAATGTCGAAAAATAAAAACTATTCAAAAAAAATGTAGTCCTCGGCTCGATTCCTGGCTTGTGAAACGATCCTCCGGCTTTAATGTCTCCACACTGGGGACTTTTCGAGCCCAGCCGGTACTCCGGCCAAGGTTCTCTAGACCTATAGAAGGCACCAATATCGATCTCGTTTCACAATTTTTCGGAGCCTCCGGGGCCATTCGCTTCGCCAAGGCCATCCAAGCTAACTTGAGCTAGCCCCTGCACACGTCGGGCTCCTGGCGACTGTGAGCTTTTAGCCTCAAATTCGAACCATTGATAGATGTTACTCATACATGAAGGGCAATAATGCCAAAAAACCATAACAATTTGAAAAAATTGCAATCCTCGGCTCGGTGCTCGACCTATGAAACGGCCCTTCGGCTTAAGTATCTCTGCACCAGGGGCTTTTCGAGCCCGGCCTGCACTTCGGCCCTGGTTCCCCGGAGCTATAGAAGGCACCCATATTGACCCCAACCCCTAATTTATCGAAGCCTTCAGGACCATTCACTTTGCCAAGGCCATCCAAGCTAACTTGAGCTAGCCCCCCAACACGTCGGGCTCCTAGTGACTGTGAGCTTTTGCGCTCAAATTCGCACCATTGATAGATGTTACCCATACATGAAGGGGATTAACGCCAAAAATCCAAAACAATTTGAAAAAATTGCACTTCCCAGCTAGGTTCCTAGCCTATGAAACTGCCATTCGGCTTCAATATCTCTGCACCGAGGGCTTTTCAAGCCCGCTCGACATGGCGACCTAGGTTCCCTGGTCCTATAGATGGTACCAATATCGGTCCCGACCCCTAATTTGCTACAACCCCTAGATCCAATCACTTCGCCAAAGCGATCCAAGGTAACTTGGGCTAAACCCCGAACACGTCGAGCTCTCAGCGATTGTGAGCTTTTGCCCTTAAATTCGCAACATTGATAGATGTTACCCATACATGAAAGGCAGAAATGCCAAATAAATAAAATGATTTGAAAAAACTCCACTCCCCCGCTCAGTTCCAGGCTTATGAAACTGCCTCCGGCATCAATATCTCCGCACCAACTAACAATTCAGTCTGGGTTCCTTGGACTTATAGAAGGCATCCATGTTGATCCTGGCCCCTAATTCACTACAGCCTCTAGGGCCATTCGCTTTGCCAAGGCCATCGAAGATAACTTGAGCTAGCACCCGAACACGTCGGGCTCTCGACGACTCCGAGCTTTTGCCCTAAATTCGCACCATTGATAGATGTTACCCATACATGGAGGGTTCTAATGAAAAAGGGCTTTTCGAGCCTGGCCAACACTCAGACCCGGGTTCCCCAGACCTATAGAAGGTACCCATATCTATACCAGTCGTTGATTCGCCAAAGCCTCCAAGGCCATTCGCTTCACCAAAGCCATCTAAGCTTACTTGAGCTAGCCCCGGAACACGTCGGGCTCCCAGCGACTGTGAGCTTTTGCCCTCAAATTTGCATCATTGGTAGATGTTGCCCACACTTGAAGGGTAGTAATGCCGAAAAACCAAACCATTAGAAAAAATTATTGTTCCCAGCCAACGAAACGACCCTTCAGTTTTTACATCTCTGCATAGGGGCCTGTTGAGCCCGGTCGGCACTCTTGCCTAGGTTCCCTAGACCTATAGAAGTTACCCATATCGATCTAGGTGCTTGATTCACTGGAACAACCGGGGCTACTCGCTTCACCAAGGCAATCGAAGCAAACTTGAGCTATCCCCCGAACGCGTCGGGCTCCTGGCGACTATGAGGTTTTGCCCTCAAATTCGTAGCATTGGTTGATATTACCCATACATGAAGGATATTAATGCCAAAAATTGAAAATGATTCAAAAAACTACAGTCCCCAGCTTGATTCCCACCTATAAAATGGCCCTCCAGCTTGAATATCTCCGTACCGGGGGCTTTTCAAGCCCGGCCGACACTCCGGCTCATTTTCCCTGAACCTTAGAAGGCATCCATATCGATTTTGGCCCTCGATTAGCTAGAGCATCCATGGCCATTCGCTTCATTAAGGCCATCCAAGCTAACTTTAGCTAGCCCCTGAACACGTTAGGCTCCCAGCGACTGTGAGCTTTTACCCAAAAATTTGCACCATTGATACATGTTACCCATACATGAACGGGACTAAAGTCGAAAATCCTAGATGATTCGAAAAAACAGTAGTCCCTGGCTTAATTCCTAGCCTATGAAATGGCCATCCAGCTTCAATATCTCAACACTTGGGGCTTTTCAAGCCCAGCCGACACTCCGGCCATGGTTCCCCAACCCTATAGAAGGCACCCATATTAATCCTGGGGCCTGATTCACTGGAGCCTCTAGGGCCATTCGCTTCGCCAAGGCCATCCAAGCTAAGTTGAGCTAACCCCCTAACACGTCAGGCTCCCGGTGGCTGTGAGATTTTGCCCTCAAATTCACACCATTAATAGATGTTACCCATACATGAAGGGTAGTAATGCTGAAAAACCAAACATTCGAAAAAACTGCAATTCTCGACTCAGTTTTCGGCCAATGAAACAGCCCTCCGGCTTCAATATCTCCATGCTGG
This sequence comes from Jatropha multifida, assembly GCA_948099535.1. Lineage (NCBI taxonomy): Eukaryota > Viridiplantae > Streptophyta > Magnoliopsida > Malpighiales > Euphorbiaceae > Jatropha > Jatropha multifida. The sequence goes on from CANUEX010036725.1 coordinate 9,820, forward strand.
GGGCTTTTTAAGCTCGATCGGCACTCTGTCCCGAGTTCCCCGGACCTATAGAAGTTACCCATATTGATCTCAACCCTTATTCATCAGAGCCCCGCTTCGCCAAGCCCATCCAAGCTAACTTGAGCTAGCCCCCAACACGTCGAGCTCCCAGTGACTGTGAGCTTTTGCCCTCAAATTCGCACCATTGGTAGATGTTACCCATACATGAAGGGGACTAACACCGAAAATCCAAGCACGACTATAAAAAAGCCATTCGGCTTCAATATCTCCGCACTGGGGGCTTTTTAAGCACGACTGACACTCCAACTTGGGCTCCCCGGACCTATAAAAGGCACCCATATCGATCCCAACCGCCAATTCGCCGGAGTCTCTAGGGCTGTTCGCTTCGCCAAGGCCATCCTAACTAACTTGAGCTAGCCCCCGAACACGTCGGGCTCCTGGCGACTGTGAGCTTTTGCCCTCAAATTTGCACCATTGATAGATGTTACCCGTACATGAAAGGCAATAATGCTAAAAAACCAAAATGATTCAAAAAAACTATAGTCCTCGGCTCAATTCTCGACCTACGAAATGGCACTCCGTCTTCAATGTCTCTGCACTGGGGGTTTTTGAGCCTAGCCAGCACTCTGGCTTGGGTTCTCTTGACCTATAGAAGGCACCCATATCGATCTTTACCCCTAATTCTCCAGAGCCTTCGGGGCCATTCGCTTTGCCAAGGGCATCCAAGCTAACTTGAGCTAGCCCCCGAACAAGTTGGGCTCTTAATGACTATGAGCTTTTGCCCTCAAATTCCCACCATTGATAGATTTTACTCATACATGAAGGATAGTAATGTCAAAATGAAAACCATTCAAAAAAATTATTGTCCCCAGCTCGATTCCCGTCTTATTAAACGGCCCTCCTGCATAAATGTCTTCGCACCGAGGGTTTTTTTAGCTCAACTGGCACTTCGGCCCGGGTTCATCATACCTATAGAAGGCACCCATATCAATCAGCCCCCGATTCACATAGCCTCCAGGGCCATTTGCTTCGCTAAGGCCATCCAAGCTAACTTGAGTTAGCCCCCGAACACATCGGGCTCCCAGCGACTGTGAGCTTTTACCCTCAAATTCACACCATTGATAGATGTTACCCATACATCAAAGGGACTAACGCCAAAAATCCAAAATGATTAAAAAAACCTGCAGTTCCCGGCTCGATTCTTAGCCAATGAAACTGCAATCCGGCATCAATATATTTGCACTGGGACTTTTCGAGCCCAGTCGGCACTCCGTCCTAGGTTCCTTGGACCTATAGAAGGCGCCCATACTGATCCCAACCACCGATTTGTTGCAGCCCCTGGGTCCATTCGCTTCGCCAAGGCGATCCAAGCTAACTTGAGCTAGACCCCAAACACGTCGGGCTCTCAGCGACTGTGAGCTTTTGGCCTCAAATTCGCATCATTGATAGATGTTACCAATACATGAAGGGCAGCAATGCCAAAAAAACAAAATGATTTGAAAAAATTGTAGTCCCCCACTCTGTTCCTTACCTTTAAAATGTCCCTTCGGCTTCAATATCTCCACATTGGGGACTTTTCTAGCCTGGCCGACACTTCGGCCTGAATTCCTTAGACCTATAGAAGGCATCCACATTGATCCCGGCCCCCAATTCACTGGAGCCTCTAGGGCCATTCGCTTTGCCAAGGCCATCGAAGATAACTTGAGCTACCACCCGAACACATTAGGCTCCTAGCGATTGCGAGCTTTTGCCTTTAAATTTGCACCATTGATAGATGTTACCCATACATTGAGGGTTCTAATGCCAAAAAACAAAATTGATTCAAAAAAACTGCAGTCCCCGACCTATGAAACGGCCCTCCGGCTTCAATATCTCTGCATCGGGGGCTTTTCGAGCCTGATCAGCACTCTAGCCTGGGTTCCCTGGACCTATAGATGGCACCCATATCGATCCTAGCCATTGATTCGCTAGAGCCTCCAGGGTCATTCGCTTCGTCGAGGCCATCCAATCTTACTTGAGCTAGCCCCGAAACACATCGGGCTCCCGACGACTGTGAGGTTTTGCCTCAAATTTGCACCATGGATAGATGTTACCCATGCATGAAGGGCAGTAATGCTGAAAAAACAAAATGATTAGAAAAAGCTGCAGTCCCCGGCTCGGTTCCTTGCTGATGAAACAACCCTCCGACTTCAATATCTCTGCACTGGGGGCTTTTTGAGCCCGGTTAACACCTCGGCCTGGGTTCCTTGGACCTACAGAAGGCATCCACTTCAATCCCGTCCCCCGATTCACTGGAGCCTCTGGGGCCATTCGCTTTGCCAACGCCATCGAAGATAACTTGAGCTAGCACCCAAACAAGTTGGGCCCTCGGTGACTGCAAGTTTTTTCCCTTAAATTCGCACCATTGATAGATGTTACCCATAAATGGAGGGTTCTAATGCCAAAAAACAAAAATGATTTGAAAAAATAATAGTCCCCGGCTTGGTTCCCGACCTATGAAACAGCCCTCCGGCTTTAATATTTTCACATCGGGGGCTTTTCAAGCCCGGCTGGCACTCCTACCTGGGTTCCCCAGACTTATAGAAGGCACCCATATCAATCTTGGCCATTGATTCGCTAGAGCCTCCAAGGCCATTGGCTTCACCAAGGCCATCCAAGCTTACTTGAGCTAGCCCCGGAACACGTCGGGCTTTCGGCAACTGTGAGCTTTTACCCTAAAATTTGCACCATAGGTAGATGTCGCCCATACATGAAGGGTAGTAATGCCAATAATCCAAAATGATTAGAAAAAACTGTAGTCCTCGGCTCGATTGTTGGCCTATGAAACGGCTATCCGGCTTCAATATCTCTGCTCTGGGGACTTTTCAGGCCCGACCGGCACTCCGACACGGGTTCCTTGGACTTATAGAAGGCAACCATCTCAATCGTTGCCCTTGATTCACTGGAGCATCCAGGGCCATTCGCTTTGCTAAGACCATCCAAGCAAACTTGAGCTAGCTCCCAAACTCGTCGGGCTCTCGCCGACCTTGAGCTTTTGCCTCAAATTCATACAATCGATAGATGTTACCCATACATGAAGGGTAGCAATGCCGAAAAACCAAACTATTAGAAAAACTGCAGTTCTCGATTCGATTTTCGACTAATGAAATGGTCTTTCGACTTTAATATCTCTACATCGTGGCCTGTCGAGCCCTATCGGCATTCTGGAAAGGGTTCCTCAGACCTATAGAAGTTACCCATACCGATCTGGGCTCTCAATTCGCCGGAGCAACTGGGGCCATTCGCTTCGCCAAGGCAATCCAAGCTAACTTTAGCTAGCCCCCCAACACGCCGGGCTCCCAGCGTCTGTGAACTTTTGCCCTCAAATTTGCTCCATTGATAGATGTTACCCATACATGAAGGAGACTAACACCAAAAATCCAAAATGATTTGAAAAAACTGTAGTCCCCGGCTCGATTCCTATCCTATAAAATTGTCATCTAGCTTTAATATCTCCACACCGGGGGCTTTTCAAGCCTCGCTGACACTCCAGCTCGGGTTCCCCGGACCTATAGAAGGCACCCATATAGATCTCGGCCCCTAATTCACTGGAGCCTCTAGGGCCATTTGCTTCGCCAAGGCCATCCAAGCTAACTTGAGTTAGCCCCCGAACACGTCGAGCTCTCAATGACTGTGAGGTTTTGCCCTCAAATTTACACCATTGGTAGATGTTACCCATACATGATGGGTATTAATGGAAAAAATAAAAAATGATTCAAAAAGACTATAGTCATCGGCTTGATTTTGACCTATAAAACGGCCCTACAACTTGAATATCTCCGCATTGGGCACTTTTCAAGCCCGGTCGACACTCCAGGTCATTTTCCTTGAACCTAAAGAAGGCATCCATATCGATTTCGACCCCTGATTAGCCAGAGCATCCGAGGCAATTTGCTTCACTAAGGCCATCCAAGCTAACTTGAGCTAACCCCCGAACATGTCGGGCTCCCGACAACTGTGAGCTTTTAGCCACAAATTCGCACCATTGATACATGTTACCCATACATGAAGAGGACTAATGCCAAAAATACTAAATGATTCGAAAAAACTACAGTCCCTGACTCAATTGCCGGCCTATGAAACGGTCATCTGGCTTCAATATCTCCCCACCGGGGGCTTTTCAAGCCCGGCCGACACTCTGGCCCTAGTTCCCCAAACCTATAGAAGGCACCCATATTAATCCCGGGCCCCGATTCGCTGGAGCCTATGGGGCCATTCGCTTCGCTAAGGCCATCCAAGCTAACTTGAGCTAACTCCCTAACACGTCGGGCTTCCAACGACTATGAGCTTTTGCCCTCAAATTTGCAGCATTGATAGATGTTACCCATACATGAAGGGTAGTAATGCTAAAAAACTAAACATTCAAAAAAAATGCAGTTCCCAGCTCGATTTTCGGCCAATGAAACAGCTCTCCGGCTTTAATATCTCTATGCCGGGGTCTTTTCAAGCTCGACCGGCACTCTGGCCTGGGTTCCCAAACTTATAGAAGTTACCCATATTGATCTTAGACCCGATTCATCAGAGCCCCGCTTCGCCAAGGCAATCTAAGCTAACTTGAGCTAGCCCCCCACACGTGGGGTCCCAGTGACTGTGAGTTTTTGCCCTCAAATTCGTACCATTGGTAGATGTTACCCATACATAAAGGGGACTAACGCCGAAAATCAAAAATGATTCGAAAATAATGCAGTCCTCTACTTGGTTCCCGGCCTATGAAACAACCATCCGGCTTCAATATCTTCGCACTGGGGGCTTTTCAACCCTGGCTGACACTCTAGCTCAGGTTCCCAGGACCTATAGAATGCACCCATATCGATCTCAGCCACCAATTCACCAGAGCCTCCGGGGTTATTTGCTTCGCTAAGGCCATCCAAGCTAACTTGAGTTGGCTCCAGAACACGTCGGGCTCTCGGAGACTGTGAGCTTTTGCCCTCAAATTTGCACCATTGATAGATGTTACCCATACATGAAGGGTAGTAATGCCAATAATCTAAAATGATTAGAAAAAACTACAGTCCTCGATTTGATTGTTGGCCTATGAAACGGCCATCCGGCTTCAAAATCTCTACACTGGGGGCTTTTCGAGCCCGGCTGGCACTCTGACACGGGTTCCTTGGACCTATACAAGGCAACCATATCGATCCTTGCCCTTAATTTACTGGAGCCTCTGGGGCCATTAACTTCGCTAAGACCATCCAAGCTAACTTGAGCTAGCCCCCGAACTCATCGGGCTATCACCGACCTTGAGCTTTTGCCTCAGATTCACACGATTGCAGGGTAGCAATGCTGAAAAACCAAACCATTAGAAAAAAATGCAATTCTCAGCTCAATTTTTAGCTAATGAAATGGCCTTTCGACTTTAATATCTCTCCACCGAGGCCTGTCAAGCCCGACTGACACTCTGGCAAGGGTTCCCCAACCCTATAGAAGTTACCCATATCGATCTGGGCTCCCGATTCGCCAGAACAACTGGGCCCATTTGCTTGGCCAAGGCAATCGAAGCTAACTTTAGCTAGCCCCCCAACACGTCGGACTCCCAGCGACCATGAACTTTTACCTTCAAATTTGCTCCATTGATAAATGTTACCCATACATGAAGGGCACTAACGTCGAAAATCCAAAATGATTCGAAAAAATTGTAGTCCCCGACTCAGTTCCTAGCTTATGAAACTGCCATCTGGCTTCAATACCTTCGCACGGGGGGCTTTTCAATCTGGTTGACACTCTAGCATGGGTTCCCCAGACCTATAGAAGGCACCCATATCGATCTCGATCCCCAATTCATTGGAGCCTCTGTGGCCATTCGCTTCGCTAAGGCCATCCAAGCTAACTTGAGCTAGCCCCTGAACGCGTCGAGCTCCCGGCAACTGTGAGGTTTTGCCCTCAAATTCGCACCATTGGTAGATGTTACCCATACATGAAGGGTATTAATGGCGAAAATAAAAAATGATTCACAAAGACTACAATCATCGGCTTGATTCCGACCTATAAAACGGACCTCAGGCTTGAATAACTCCGCATCCGGCACTTTTCAAGCTCGGCCGACACTCCGGCTCATTTTCCTTGAACCTAAAGAAGGCATCCATATTGATTTCGGCCCTCAATTAGCCAGAGCATCCGGGGCCATTTTCTTTGCCAAGGCCATCCAAGCTAACTTGAGCTAGCCCTTGAACATGTCGGGCTCCCGGTGTAACACCAGCCGCCCAATCCCGGAGAACCAGACAGCGGATGCCACATTCGGTGCCGGAGCACCGTCTTATATCACTTACTAACTCTAGATCACATATTAGAAGTGGTTAGATTTTCATAAGGGGGTAAGTAATTTAAAATTTCAAATAAATTTTAACGAAATTCCTATAAAAATTTTGCAAGAGTTTCCCCTAAAAATTAACTTGCCACACAAAGAAAATATACACACTTCCAATATAATTTCTCCGAACCCCAAACTCCAATTCAACTCAAAATGTCGCAAGCACTTCTAAAATTTAAGATCAAGTCATCTTATCATATTTTTATCCATTCAAGAAATAAATATATATAATCATACATTCACCATTCAAGTAAATCAAATAATAACACTTAGATATCCATAAATCTCATTATTTACATTCTCAATATTTACAAACCCAATATTGTTACTATAAGTCTGTATATGCCATAATTTTACATTAATATACATATCCTACCTAAAAACTACACGCCCATTCTGATGCTGCCTTTTTGGTCTTCACGTAGCACCCATAGCTCACAACCTGCGTGTGATAAAAATCAACGCACTGAGTGGAAGACTCAGTGGTGCTAAATAATTATAAATTAAATAACCAAGTAATAAATCACAAATATCTTTGAAAATACTTAAATCAGAATATATATATATATAGCACCGAAAACTTACTAATAAAATCCAATATTTCAACCAATATAAAGAATTTCACACCTTAAAATCTTATACCAAATTCAATAAAAATAAGAAAATATCAAAATGTTTTCGATTTCTTTGTAATGCAATAAAATTCCATTTTTTTATTTAAGGCTCATACCAAAACCGAATGAATGCAAGTAGAATCGATCATGGCCTGTGAAAGTGCCACCCACCAATCACATAATCATGGTCTATGGAAGCGCCACCGTGGCCTATGAAAGCACCACCCACCAATCACACAATCGTGGCCTATGAAAGCAACACACCGTGGCCTGTGCAAGCACTACCACAAATAATAAGTGCGTCCGCCTATTTATAAGGGCTGATTACCCTAGCATATGATCATAGCTCCACCAAACAGAATGGGCTGATAACCCGAGCATGCTCACATATCGCGATACATCTTATCATACCACATGTCAATCATGTATAGTAGAGCCTAAAATAAATGTATTCTTCCACAAATAATCTCATTTCTCATTCACCATTCCTTATACAAAAACATTCTAAAACCACACTTATTATTTCAAATACCTGTACTTACAACTTGTAAGAAAAATTCCCATTTCTTATTTTTATGGAATTCAAAGCTTATTTACTCAAATTCATACTTAAAATAATGCAATAAGAATATAACTAAGCTTTAAAAAGAGGAAAACCATGCCTTACCACCTAAGGGTGGTTCGGCCTCTATATGCCATCAAAAGGGAAAGAGTTTCCCTTACATCAAGCACCATACTTTAAACCAAAATCACTTAATCAATAGATTAAAAACCATTACTTAATTCATTTAGTCTTAAGAACTCATCTTTTCACTTTCAAACCTTCTTTAAATTTTGGCAAAACCCTTAAATAATAAAATATAATAAAATTGTTTTAACCATCATCAATTTACTTACTAACAAGTTCAACTAAGTTCAATTTAAGCATAAAAATCAAAGGAAACAAAGTGTCCTTCACCATGAGTGGTTCAGCCACTCTTAGTTAATGGGGAAGGAGGCATTTTCCTTCCCTTTTAACCATTCTACCATGCTTACTAATAAAAAAAACACATTAAATCAACCAAAGTCTCATTCCCCAACACAATTCACACACATTCTCAAAAATTCATCAAAACCTAAAAATTGAAAACTTGAGAAATTGAAAGGGGAAATGAAGTAGTAGTGCACTAACCTTT
>CANUEX010036729.1:0-19012 GCA_948099535.1 Jatropha multifida
GTCACAAATAAATTAATTATAATTATTTATTTAAACCTTTTAAATAAATAAATTATAACTAAATATATATGTGCCTATTTATTTATTTAAACAATTTAAATAAATAAATCACAATACATATATTATTAAGATTTTCAATTTAATCAATTATAATTTATTTATTTAACTATAATTTTAGACATAAATCAATTAAGTCAATATTTAATAATCTAGGTAAAATTATAATCAAATATAAATTACAATTTTATCCTTAACTCTACAAAACTTATTTGTAATCAAATCATACTTGATTCAATTTCTCGCTTTCGCTTTCTTATATACATTTTTATGTGTGTGATCTTTTAGGTTTCAAATATGTTGGCAACAAATATTAACTAATTAATATTTGAAGGTCAAGTACATTGTCTAGCAACATATCAAGACTACCTAAATATCTGAAAAGTCAAAGTGATTTGACTTAACCTTTCAGTGCATGATTTATCAGTGTAACTAATATCCCTTCATCATTAATGTTCCGATTTAGTAATTAGGAATGAAGTGTGTCTGCTTTACTAAATCATGTTAATTTTCTTAACCTTAACTATTAATCAGTTGAATGAAATTTCAAATTTCATTTGTTAATTTCATTCCACCTTGCGTAAGGATTTCTTAATCAATACTAGTAGAGAACAATTAGAACATCTTTCTTAATTTACCTAGGGTGATGAATCCTCTCTTGATGACACAAGTATCTCCATACAGTTCCTACTATATCCAATTAATAGTTTATTATTATTTATATAATGAATAATGTGAACAAAAATCAAAACATGGTCATTTCTATATAAGACAACGTAGTAATCTCAAGTCAAAGGATCACTTACACAATCATCACTTGAGTATTCCATAAACACAGGTAACTCTCCATTATGAAATTTTCATACTGGTCAATTCAATGGACTTGTTTAAATAACAAGCACCTATATATTAGTTTTAGATATCACACATATCTCAGCTTATGAGTATAGCTGCTTCCTTAAGGAAAGAACATAATATGTACCAGTCTCAACAGCTTTAATCATCGTCCAATAATGAAGAGAACATTGACCAGAAATATTTAGAGACATTGCTTTAATGCAAATATAAAATTCATAATTATAACCACATTATAATTTATTTTGCAAAGCAATATTGTCTCGTGAACTTTATCTTTTATCAAAATTCAATTGATAAAATATAAAAGATAAATAAATGTCTTTTATTAATAATTAAATATTTATTATATGAAATATTATATCCCAAAATATAACCAATCAAATTAGCTATAGGGCATATAACTAACATTTCCTCCATCAAATAGCTTTAATTTCAAATCAATAATACTTAATAAAAACCTTAAAACCTTTACTTATAAACATTTAAATCATCAAACTCATTTTTTACACAATTCAACATTTTTTAAATCTTGTAAAAATTCATAATGGACTTAGAATAAAAAGTAGCAATCTACTACACAATACATACTTATCAAACATTAAATTAGAAGCAAAATTAAGCAAAGAAATCAAAAGAAAATTCAAGTCCTTCACCCATGTAGGTTTGGCCTCTTAAGATGAAGAGGGAGGGATTACTTCCCTTCTCAATTAAGCATGCTACCATGTTTAAAAACCATCCCAAATTTCATTAAAACAAATAAATTCCAACATTTCATCAAAGTAATTAAAATTTCAATAAAACCTAAAAATTGAAAACTTATAGAAATGATAGAGGAATGAAGAAATACTTGCACTAACCTTATTAACAAGCTCAAAACAAGCTTAAAAATTTTAGACTTTCTCTTTTCTTTTGCCTTTAGAGTATGGCTCACCCACCTTTGAATTTGTAGTAACCTCCAAATTACTTGATTCAAGTCACTAATTACTACTTATACTTAACTCATCAAGTTTAATCACTAACTATGTTTTAATTCACTTAATCTTGGGTAGTTTAGTAGTAAGGAAATGAAAGAAAATGGAGGAGAGGGGGAAGAAAGAAAAGGCGCACAAGGAAGGAGAAGAAGAAGAAGAAATAATAAGTGTAATTAGTTGACTTAAGTAGCCAAGTCCAACTTTGCCACCTTTTTTTAAACCAAAGGGAGAGCTAGGATTAAGTTTTAAGTAATCTCATCCAAGAGCCTAAAATATTCACTAAATATTTCTCCTCCAAATATTATTTAACTTCACATTTATATTAAATTAGCTCCATAAAATAATTTCTCAATTTTTTCTTAATATTAATTCACTAGAAAACACTATTCACTAATTACTTAAATTTTTCAAAAATATTCATGAAATATTTTATATCCATCTAAATCATGCAAACATGCTCCAAAAATATTAAATGAAATAAATGACATCAATAGTAATTTTTTCAGACCGAAATAATACAAAGTCTCGGACTGGTGGTGCTATTCACAAACTGGTAAATTACTATTCATCAATAATTTATTACTTAGTTTGTCATGAAAAAATTATATCTTAACTTTAATTAATTAATACTAATCACATAAAATCTAATTAACTCCACAAATATTAATTATGATCAATATCATTATCAGATTCAAATAAAATATTATTTTCCTCTCAGATGATAACATTCATGACCCTGATCAGATAATACTATTTTAAGATCCAAAATTTTGAGGTGTTATAATTATTAAGTAAATGCTTGTATTCATTTTTTTAGTAAGTACTAATAACTATTGATTAAGATTATAATCGAACAATTTAATTATTTACTAACTAGGAAAGTTAATCGCTAGAAAATTATTTCTTGTACCTTTCTTAGTTTCAAAAATCGGGACATTCCACTTTGATCTGAATGGGGTTAGCTAAATGGCATAATCTTGCAAGGTCGATCATCATGACTTAAATCATGGGTTTGATCATATGCAGTGAGAACTCCCTCTAAGACATGCACTTTGCCTTTGAAAACAAATAGGAATTAATTAGGTTTGTGGACCATTAAAACAGACACGAGCCTGGATTACCTCGTGCAAGTATAAAAGATGAATAAACTCTCTTTTTTATCCCTTACCTTGTTGTTCTAATGTAATTAATCTTATAATCATACATTCTTCCACTTAGTTTAAGGATTTAAACTTGTAGCTAGATTTAATAAAGGGAAAAGCAAGAAAAATTTTAATATTGGCTTCAAAGGATTAAAAAGCTTATAATTTAACTTAAGTTTCCTAGGCTAATATAAGTGTCAAATAGAAGATATCAAAATCATCCCTTTTTAATATAAACATTTTAAAAAATTTTGCCTCACTGGAAGTTCAAATTTATATTAGGCCAAGGTTAGAAAAATTTTGATCAAAATATAGCTAAAATAGCAAACATTAGAATTCATGACCTTCATAAAACAAATACTTAAATCAAATAATCATGTTACGTCAAAAATTAAATTTAAAGCTCAAAAACAACTAGTCTAGAAAAATAACTTTATCCAAAATTTTAAATCTTACTCAGTTATTCCAATGGCATTAGTCTAATAAAAACAAACAAACCAATATAAAAATTTTATCCAAAATTTTTCTTCTCCCAAATTAATCTATCACATCACCCTCAATTTATGCAAAAATAAAAGTAATTTTCTAAATTTATTTTAAATCACAACACAAGGTGTAAAAATAAAAATAGAGTTGAGAATATTTTATAAGGAAACGAAATGCATTAGTTGTAAATGCTAAATTTTGAAAGCAGAAACAAGCTATGTAACACAGTAAGAAGAAAATACTGAAAACAAAATATAATTGTTAAGAAAATAAACTAAAAAAATGAGAAAAAGAACATAAAATAAAAAAATTTAGAAATAAATGAAAAGGAGAATCCTCATAGAAATAAATGAAAATAATAAAAGAAAATATACTTAAAAAGACAAAGTGAACATGCGTTGAAATGAAAGAAAACGGGATAAAAATTGCAAAAATAATGATAAAAGAAAATGTTGCAAATAATTTATTCTCAAAAAAAGATGTCGCAAATAATAAAATAAATAAAAGAGAAGAAAATAAAATAAAATTAAAAATAATCAGTAATGAAATGAAGAAAAAGACAAAAATGTTAGTTATATGCCCCGATTTAATTGGTTATATTTTAGATAATATTTCATATAATAAATATTTTATTATTAATAAAGAACTCATTTATTTATCTTTTATATTTTATTTATTGAATCTTGATAGATAAAGTCCATAATACAATACTATTTTGTAAAATAAAATATAATGTGGCTATAATTATGAGTTTGGTATTGACATTAAAGTACTATCTCTAAATATTCCTGATCAATGTTTTCCTAATTATTTGACAATAATTAAAGCTATTGAGACTGATACCTATTATGTTCTTCCCTTAAAGAAGCAACTATTCTGATAAACTGAGATATATGTGATATCTAGAACTAATATATAGGTGTTTGTTATTTAAACAAGTCTATTGAATTGAGTTACATGAGAATTCCATACAGAGGGTTACATGAGTCTATGAAATATTCAAGTGATAGTTGTGTAAGTGATCATTTGACTTTAAATTATTAAGCTATCTTATATGGGGATGATTATATTTTGATTCTTCGTTCACATTACTCATTCATGAATACTAAGCAATGATTAATTGGGCATAATATATTAATTAAAGAAGAAAATACTTGTGTAATTAAGAAAGGATTCACCACCCTATATGAATCAATTAAAGAAGAAAGTTGAAGTTGCATCAATTAAAAGTTATATATTAATTAAAAAAGTTCATAAAATGTCTAATACGATTTACAATTATAATTATACTGATTTCTCAGGAAACTGTTGACAAGACAAATATATGCTAAAATTATAAAACAAAAATACGAACCAATCTTTATCAAACTAAACAAAATTTTTTCAAAGAAAAATAAATAAAAAATTCACTGTATCAAACTACCATTTTTATCCAAAGTGAAAGGGTTGCAATCTGCAGTACCAAAATTTACATATGCCTCTAGCTTTCTAAATCTTAGAACTGCCATATCATATGCATTATAGTACAAGAATTTCAATCTCACAATTCAAGAAAGTAAGTTGGAAAGTACCAGAAGTGTAACACCTGTCGTTCGGTCTTGAAAGATCAGATGGTGTGCGCCACATTTGGTGCCAGAACATCGTCTTAACCAACTTACAGATCTTATTATATATTAAAAGTAGCTAAGTGTTCAAATAATTAGCAAGTAGTTTTTTTTTTTGAAAATGTTTTGAAAAATTCCTACGAAAAAACTACAAGTGCTTTCCCTAAAATTTGAGCTTGCCAAATCAGGTGAAAACAAAATACTTTTACTATTAACCACCAAACCCCAACAAAGTCCATAAACAACTAAATATCTCAAGCACTTCTATAATTCCACATATTAATCAACAATGCTAACTCATCATATTAATATCATCGCATTTATGGTTCTAACATACATTCTAACTTAGATTACAATTCTACATTCATCCATAAAATATGTCTTTACATTAATAAATTAACTTACTTATCATTCATAACTTAAATACTTTACATACTCCATATACCATTTAATTTATACATGTCATAGTTCTTATAATACAAACTAACAAATCTATACTATCAAAATATACTCTCCATCTCTGATGCTAAACTTCCAATCTTTGAGCAGCATCCATTGTCCTTAACCTGTGCGTGATAGAATCAATACGTTGAGTATATCACTCAGTGGTGCTCATAACATATAAAAGACTAATGTTGCATAAGAAACATTCTTAAATCATTAAATTTATAAAAATACTCAGGTAGAAAATCAAAATACCTATCATATAAAAATATTCCTTAAATCATAAATCATAAGAAAAACATAATCATAAAATAAAAAATATTAAACATATAAAATACTGATTTAAAAACATATAACTTTTCTTTCATTAAACAAAAGCAACATTCTTAAAAAATAAAATATAAAAAAATACATAGGTATGAAATTATAATGAATCAATCATATAAAAATGTCATTTAAAGACAGAAACCTCACTTCCAAATAAATAATAACATAATTATTGATCTCTCAGAACTTTGAGGTAGGTCAAGTGTGATTAGCCTGACTTTGGGGGTAAATTTATGATATATATAGTGAAGCTTGAATAGTCTGTATCAAATAAAGATTCAGATTCCTGATTTATTTCTGTTTAGAGTCATTTTAGGGGTCTTATTTATTTAGTTAAAATAATTTATTATTATATTTTAACAGTAGTCCCTAATAAGTTATTTAGTCATTTATGTCCAAATTTATATCTGTAGAGCATTAGTTGCATTTAATATGTATTATTATTATTATTATTATTATTATTATTATTTTATTATTATTATTATTATTATTATTATTATTTTTTAGGGGTTGGTAATGATGGCTTAGGGTGTTATTATTGCTCGTTGCAAAACTCGATATGTCAGTGTGGGGGAGTGTTTGAGGAGTCACTTTATTAAATGTGGCGACTTTTCGTCTACCTTGCCTACCCTATATAAGGGCCATTCTTCATTTTGCTACGCTTGCCATTTCTTGACTTCTACAGCTTCTTTCTCTAGAATACATTTCTCTCTATAGAATATGCTTATATAGTAAGTTTTCTTCTTTCCTCTTTGTTTATTTTTATTCGGTTGGGGTCATGGGTTCCTCTAGTGGTGAAGATGTTGAAATATTGTTTGAGCACCCTGGCGGCGAGCCTCATGAGGAGGCCAGTTCAACAGTGGGTGAGGTTGGGGGGGAAAGAAAAAGTTCGGAAAGCCAATATCCCTTCGGACATAAATGAGGGCAGTTGCTAGCTATATATTATACTTACAATATTCCACTCAAATTTAAATTAATTTGACCTTCTGAAGATATGAGGGTAAACTCTCCTTCGGATGAGGATTCTATTATATTATATGAAAAAAACTTTCGATTCGAGGTTCGGCTTCCTCTTTCTGAGCCTTTAAAGTAATTTTTTAATGGTTACTAGATAACCATAAGTCAGGTTCACCTAATGGTTTGAGGTTTCTCTATGGTGTAATTGTGTTGGCTAAGGAAGATGGAAATATTTTAAATGCCAGCGTAGCTTGGGATTTATATCATTTTTCTATTTGCTTGAATGAGGACCATTATTTTCTTCAGGCGAAAGCAAATAGCAATATTTTTTCCAAGGAGCCAAAGATTTCTTCTTCGAAGAATTGGAAATTCAAGTATTTTATAGTGAAATCCTCTAGAGGGTTCGAAATTTTGAATAGATGGTCATAGACCCTCAACGTTTTCTCCCTTCGCCACCCACTCCTTATGACCGAGGGGTAGCTAATTTCATAAGGGCTAGGGGGGCTTGGCTGTGTGGACTTGAGGAAGCTAATAGTCGAGGGTTCTCTTATCCAATCGCCTAGCGGACCCGTTAGGCCAAACCCTTCCGATCGTGTTACTTTCTGTTCTTTGGATATTTTACTTAGGATTGTTACAGTTAACATTTTTCTAATTTTTTTCTTTTGTTTTGTGTAGATATGGCTCCCAAGAAAGGAAAACGTTTGAAAATGTCTAAGATTGCTGATGCCATGAAAAGGAAGATGTTAGCTGAAGCTCCAAGGGAGGTCCCTCCTTCAGAACCTGCAACAGTGCCAGTGTCTACTAAATCGAGTGCTGAGCCAATTGTTGAAATAGCTGACCCTAGCCCTTTCACTGAGTCATCTAGAAAATGAGCAATTGAGGCACTTGCTTCTTCTTCAAATCCCGATCTAACTTCTCTTCCTCCTTCTCCTCCTCCTCCTCCTCGAACTAAAGTTGCTGATCTTAGATCTTACTTCATTTTCAGATATGGAGCAGACTGCAATGTTCAAGATGATGGCCCCAGTAGAGAGTTGGCTTGCCCCTACTTATTCCCAACTAACGCTTAGCATTTTAAACACATGGACGGTCGAGTGAGAACTGATTTTTTAAACCAATGCTTGTTCCAACTCTCTCCAATATGCTCGCCTATCTAGGGTAAAATCTAGCCTTGCTGAGATGGAGGTTAGAAAGAATGAGATGGAGATTGCCCTGAGAGATGTTGGTAAATCTATGCAAGACCAAGAGGATTGCCATAAGCCTGAGCTTGTGGCTCGAAACGTTGACTTGGAGACCTTGAAAGAGGAGAAATGGGCTCTTATTGATAAAAATAAGGGGATGGAGGCTAAGGTGGGAAAGTTAGAAAAAAGGTTATGAGCCCTAAAGGAGGAGGTTCGTGTTCTCAAGGAACAATAGGCTTCCCAAGAAGAAGATTTGGTGAAGGCTTGTTTAAGTCTTCAGTCAAATATTTTGACTGGGTTGAGGGAGAGGCAACTAGATGTTGATTGGGATTGGGTAAATGGAGTTTACCCAGATGAGGCTAAGGGGGAAGGAGATGAGGATGGCGATGGAGATCAACCTAGTTCTTCTAGAGCTAGTTCGCCTGCTCCACTGGAGCAGGGTGATTAAAGATTGTATAGTTTTTTACTTTTAGCTTTTTATAGGAATTTGTAACTACTAATGTAAAGGATTTTAACTTAATGAAAGGAGAGTTTATAATTTGTAGTCTTCTTTATTTATTTGGCTTTTTTATTTGTTGTTTTATTGTCCAAACATAGCATTACTTAAAATATTGGGCAATCTAAGTATGTTTAGCAAGTAATGACCTAACAACTAATGACTTATTCAGACTGGTGATTTTATTTATAATACATGCATAAGGAGTTTTTGCTTTAATAGATAATGACTTAATAAATAATGACTTATCAACTATGCCAGTTAAGTTAAATGGAGAACGTTGTGTACCTCAACTTGTAGATTCAGTAGATCAGGTTGGATTCTTGAGATTGCCATTGAGTTTTCCAATAATGAATGGGGTGGACTGGTTAAGACAATTGGACTGCTTAGGCCTCTAGCGAACTGTCTTATTAGACGGAGAAAATTGGGCCATTTAAACCTTTGGCAAACTGTCCCTTTAGATGGAGAAAACTAGATCGCTTAGGCTTCGGACAAATTGTCCCATTTGATAGAGAAAATTGGGCCGCTTAGGCCTCTAGCGAACTATCCCATTGGACGGAGAAAATTGGGCCGCTTAGACCTCTTGCGAACTGTCTCATTGGATGGAGAAAATTGGGCAGCTTAGGCCTCTAGCGAACTATGAGCTCCACAAGTAGAAACAGTTTTAAGTAAGATCCTTCAAGAAAAACTTAATGTCATGTCCTTTTTTTTAGGCCATGATACATTAAGTGAAAAAATCAAAGGTCTTATCATATTATTAATTCAAATAAGATAATTTTTTACACATCATGAAATGAAGGGATACAATATGCTCTTTTGAGGTTGTCAGCATTCTAAGTCCTGGGTAATTTAGCTTCTTCAACCTTTCTTAACTTGTAAGTGCTTGAGCCCAGCTGCTTCGACACTTCATAAGGACCTTCCCAGTTTTGTCACAATTTTCCAACTCCTGTAGAGCCTTTAGTGATTTTTGCCTTTTTCCAAACCATGTCACCTTCCCTGAATTGCTTAGTCTTGACTTTTCTATTGAAGTATCTTCTCACCCTTTGCTTGTATGGTTCGGCTCAGGTTGTGGCATCTTCTCTAAGCTCTTCTGCTAAGTTTAAGCTTATTTTTAAGCTTTTGTTGCTTTTGAGCTTGTCATATTCTTTAGTCCTTTGACTGGGCAGACCTATTTCTATTGGTATCACAACTTCTGCTCCATACACCAAGGAGAACAGTGTTTGCCCTGTTGCTTGCCTAGGCATTATCTTCTAAGCCCACAGTACATAATTCAATTCGTCTAGCCAGTTCACTTTTTCTCCATCCAGCCTCTTCTTTAGTCCCTGCAAGATGGTTCTGTTGGTGACTTTGGTAAAGGTCATTTATTTATGGATGGACTACTGATGTGAAGTGTATGCTGAGGTGCCACTCTTTACAAAAGGATCTAAAGGCTCCTGAGTCAAACTATTTTTCATTAGTAGTGACTATTATGTGAGGCACACCATACCTAAATATTAAATTATTTCTAAAGAAGCTGATAATCCAAGCTGGCGTAATAGTGCTAAGGGTATCTGCTTCTACCCATTTTGAAAAATGATCAATCGCGACCACCACTAACTTCCTCTGTGCTGTTGTTGTGGGGAAAGGTCCTAGGATGTCTATCCCACATTGGGCAAAAGGCCAGGATGAAGCTAGGGGTTGTAACTCGGCTGAAGGTTGTCTAGGTACCCTATCATATTTCTCACATATCCTACAGTGGTGAACATAATGGCGAATATCTTTCTTCATTGTGGGCCAATAGTATCCCATCAACAAGATCTTCCTAAGCATTACATCCAAGCCTTCATGTGCTCCATCAACTCCTTCATGTATTTCCCTTATGATGTAGTTGTCATCTTCTTCAGTTACACACGTCACCCAAGGGTGTGACTTTGACCTTCTGTATAATTCTCCATTGTCTAGTGCATAGTTCGTCACTTTTCTATAGAGTTTAATGGCCCGTGCTTGTCTGCTAGTCAAATGTCATTTTATAAAAAATCTATGATTGGGCTCATCCAGCTGTCTCCAACCTGGGATACTAAGACTTCTAGTTTCTCAGAGCTCGGACAATCCTGTTGTTCGACTATGACTCCTTCTAATAAGGCTTCTCCTTGTGAGGCAGCTTTGGCTATGGCGTTTGCCTCTTTGTTATTTGCCCTTTATATCTAGATCAACTTCCAAATGCATCCTCCTTGCTCCAGCTTGTTTAGGAGAGATATAACTAGGGAATGATACTTGGCCAAGTTCGGTTCCTTAGTAGTAAATGCACCTGTAATTTGACTTATAACAAATTATGAGTCTAGGAAGATATGGAGGATTGGAGGTTGTACCTCAAGTGCCAACGTAAACCATGCTATCAAGCCTTTATATTTCGTCCCGTCATTCGTTGTAACGAAGCTTAGGCGAACTGCATACTGCACCTTTATCTTCCCTGGCCCTTGTAGGATAACCCCCACTGCTACTCCCAAGTTTCCTATAGCCCCATCTGTATGCAGTTTCCATATGTCACAGTCAAGGTTCGACAACATGGCTCATGGATCACCTGTCTTGACTTAACCAAAAAATTTAGCTAGTACTTATGCCTTCATTACGGTACAAGGCTCATATCTTACATCAAACTTGCCCAATCTAATCGACCATTCTACTAACCTTCCTAAAGTTTTTGCTCAGTTTAACACTTTATTCAATGCGTAATTTGTGTGAACGATTATGGTGTGAGAATAAAAATAATGACGCAGTCGGTTTGCTAATGTAAGGATGGCGAACGCCAACTTTTCAACACATGGGTATCATAATTTAGCTCCTCTGAGGACCTTACTTACATAGTAGACAGGGTATTATTCGTCACCTTCTTCTATGAGCAAAATAGAGGCGATGGAGCTTTTAGTGGTCGCAAGATATAGGTGTAAGGGTTCATCCTTCTTAGGTTTGCTTAGGAGGGGGGCGAAGGATAGAAACTTTTTAATTTGTTCAAAGGCGAGCTGGCATTGATCATCCCATTTAAAACTTCTCAATTGTTTCAATGTCTGATAGAAGGGCATGTATCTTTTAGTTGAGCAAGAGATGAATCTACCCAAGGCGGTTATTCGACCATTCAACTGTTATACTTCATGGATGCTGGTGGCTGCCTGCATCTCCAAAATTGCCTTAATCTTCTTAGGATTCACCTCTATCCCTCTCTAAGATATCATAAAACCTCAAAACTTTCTAGCTTTTACCCCAAAAGTGCACTTCTCTAGGTTGAGCTTCATGCTGAATTTATCCAAGATCTAAAATGCTTTTCATAAATCTCTAGGATGATGGGCAGCTCATATACTCTTTATTATCATGTCATGCACATACACTTCTACAGTTCGCCCGAATTATCCTTTGAACATGATATTAACCAGCCTCTGATATATTGCCCCTACATTCTTTAACCCAAAAGGCATGACCTAGTAACAGTAAATGCTTCGATCTGTGACAAAGGTGATTTTCTCTTCATCCAATTCATTCATTCTTATCTAGTGATACCCTGCTGCTGCATCTGTAAAACTATACACCTCATATCCAGCCGTTGAGTCAACCCGCTCATCAATATTAGGTAAAGGGTAAGGGTCTTTTGGGTAAGCTTTGTTTAGATCGATAAAATCAATGCACAATCTCCACTTCCCATTAGGTTTCGGTACTAGGACAACATTCGCCAGACATTCTGGGTAGTTTACTTCCCTTATGAAGCCCTTTCAAAAGCTTATCAACCTTTGTAGCTATGACCTGTTGTCTTTCGAAGCCTTGATTCCATTTCTTCTGCTTAATAAGCTTCAAAATTGGGTCTATTCTGAGCTTATGGGATATAACACTAGGGTTGATCCCTATTATATCTTCTATAGTCTAGGCAAAAGTATGGATATGATCCTTCAAGGCTGCCTTCATGTCATCTTGCACTTCGTTTGACAAATTAGCTCCTAATGTTAGGTGTTTCTCTTTCTCTACCTACCACGTGATTAACTCGCCCACTGTTTCAGGACCTGAGTCCTCTTTATGTTTAGGAAAATCAAAGGGAGGATGCTCAGTGGATTGAGCAGGTGGCACTTGCTTTGGCATCCACATGATCGGCAAGGTCAGTGGTAAACCCTTTAGAGCTACTATATAAGCTTCTCTGGCTGCCCTGTGGTCACCTTTCTCATCCACGACCTCACCTTCATTAGAGTAGAACTTCAAACTTAAGTGTCTAATCCACGTTGGTGCCTCTAGCTCGTATAGGGTTGTTCTTCCCAATATGGCATTATAGGGGAATTGGATGTCTGCCATCATAAATTCCAATTTCAGTCTCCTTGATGAATTCTCAACTCTGAGCTCCATATCTATATCCATAGATCCTGCTACTTGTATAGGTTTTCCTACCAACCCAATAAGTAGAGTTTAGACTGGCTTGACCCTCATTTCATCTAGTTTTACAGGTTTGAATACACTCATTGTAATCAAGTTGATCGCACTACCCTCATCTACCAAGATTCTTTTCACCAAAAAGTTCTCTAGAAGCCCTTCAATTACTAAGGCATCATTGTGTAGCGTATGAATGTGTTCATTGTCATTCTCCAAGAATGATATGGGTGGTCTTGGGTTAGGCTTTTATTGAGGTATGATAGAGTATATCTCCCTGGCTCTTCGCTTCCTCACTGAACTATTATCGCCACATGATGAGCCACTTAATATAGTGTGAATGGTTCTTAGGGTGCAATCATCACTGTTCAATTTGTTAGACTATCCCCCTTCTTCCCTGCTTTACCCCACAAATTGCTTTAGATCGTCCTTATACACAAGGTGTTCTATTTCCCTTTTTAACTTCCAGCAAGCTTGTAACACCCTGACTCCAACCATCAGAGGAATTGTTCGCTTTGGATCAAGCCGGCTCCATCCAATACTAGATTGACAAGACCCGCACGATTTTGTCCCATAGGTCACCCATCCTAGAATTTCTGTCAAGCTAGCATGCTTAATCCTGGAGTTCTTCCAACTCTCCAGTCATTCCACCAAAAGCCACCTCTGATGATTAGTTACCCCCTTTCGATATATGATCTGATTCATTCTTGTGTCCCGCATTCCACTACCCTAGCTAGCCTGCCATCCTAGAAGCTCGCCAGGAGCCCTACCCTACCCGCCCTCTTAGGATCGTTTTGTTGGGTTGGGATGTCACAGGCCCACCAACTTCCGTGTGGTTCATCCTCGAACCATATATCTACTAGAGGGGGTCAGACTTTGATACCAAATTGTAACGCCCTGACTCCGACCACCAGAGGAATTTTTCTCTTTGGATCAAGTCGGTTTCATCCCATACTAGATCGGAAAGACTCGCACGGTTTTGTCCCGTAGGTGAAATGGGAGCTTCCCAAGAGGTCACCCATCCTAGAATTTTTGTCAAGCTAGCACACTTAACCCTGGAGTTCTTCCAACTCTCTAGCCATTCCACCAAAAGGTGCCTCTGATGATTAGTTACCCCCTTTTCGATATATGATTTGATTCATTCTTGTGTCCCGCATTTTACTATCCTAGCTAGCCTGCCATCCTAGAAGCTCGCCAAGAGCCCTGCTCTACCCGCCCTCTTAGGATCGCTTTGCTGGGTCGGGATGTCACAAAGCATCACTTTCGTGGCCCACTTCCCTATGGAACTCACAATATCTGCCCGTATCCCTATGGCTTGCATAACTTTCCCTCATCTTCTTAAGATAAAAGCACTGGATCCGATTGCACCTACTCTCTAACCCATGATAAGATCCCCGAATGGGGTCTGTTCACTAGGGTGAACTCTGTCTTGTGCGGGCTCGTTATTTCTAGTGTATGGAGTTCAGATAGAATAGCTGGTGCACAGAGGTCGGATGGGTGATCTCCTTTGAGGCGATCGTCTTCTACCCAAGGGCAAATGTCTTCTTGAGGATGACGTGGCTTTCGCAAGCATCTCATGGTTTTCTTAAGAGTTTCCTGAGTAAACCGAATCAAACGGGCTTGGTTCATTTTAACTTTTAGAAATTATTTTATCAAATTTCATTTTAATCCTCAAAATCGGTGCCCTTATTTATCATAAGTGGTATGAAGAATTTGTACATTGACGCACCAATCAAGGTACTTAAGAAAATTGTTTTACCTCATAAAAATTGATATGCTTGTATATGCAAGTGAAAAGGAAAATTTATTAGTTTATCTTCTCTCTTTTTATTTTATTATTTTTATTTTCTTTTTCCATTTAATCATTGAAAACCATTTTACTTCACGCAAAATGAGGTAGAGTATACTTACCTGCAGTTGTCAATGTATAGTTATCATCCTGTCCATTGATAAATTGTAGGTGACATATGTGAACTATGCATCAGTATCTAACCATGTAATCAAACTGGACTTGTGGGTCGCTACCAGGATTTTGGCCCAAACTCTATATAAAGGGTGAATGTGGTCCTCACTTTCACTTTTCTCATTTCCTTACTACCTACTCTCTTTTCTCTTAACTCCTTCAAACACTTATTTTCTCTTCTCTTCAAATGGTGCCTAGAGGTATTATGGATTGGCTTCCTAGTGACATGAGGATTGATCCTATGGCGTGGGGATCTGAGTTCGAGAATTAAGTTGAAGGAGTTCATACTCGATATGGGCAGAAACATTAGGCTGCAACACGATTTGCCTCATCATTTATGTTTTGGTGCGATCGAGGTATTCCTTCAACTTTGCTTTTGATTTTCTACATTATTGACAATAGAAACACAAGAAAAATAAACTAAAAACCATGAATTAGGTCAGTTTGGACTCGAATTTGATTTTTGGGCATTTTCTACGCATGTCCGTTTGCCAAGTCGTGCGCCTTACACTCAAGGCATGGCGCCTTCATGTTGGGTGTGCGCCTGCTTATGAGGCACCCTCCAGGAGGATGTGGCACCTTCCTAGAAGGCTTGACGCCTTCAATGAAGTCTTAACGCCTTTAGGAGAGGCATGGCACCTTCTTGGCCTGAACCGCATCATTTTTGGTTGTTCTGTTTTGTTCTATATGTTTTCTCACAAATTTTTTATGTACCTACATAGGATATTCAAAACATATTAAAATATGCCTTTAAATCATGATTAAATGCTTATCTCAGTTTTATTTGTGTAAGTAAGTGCGACTCATGAGAAATCTAGCGGCAATGCTTTCGCCGCCAGTGAATGGTTTGATCGTCTGCCTAAGCAAGTGTAGGATCGAGTCATAATGTGGGTTTCAAACACTACGTAGACACTTTTCCACGAGTCCGGAGCTGTTCTTTGACTGCCAACATCTTGGTTGTCATGGAACGCTGGATGGATTCGATGCACACTTTCCACTTGCCTTTTTGGAGAGATGACAATCACACCAGTAGATTTTGATGCTATCATAGGGTTGTTGTTTAATGGGTGGTTCATTCCATTTGAAGACCGGATGTAGACTTTACATGCTTAGGGTTTGCGAGGCAGTCTGTGAGCTGCCATTGGTGTGGAACCTTTTGTTACACATGACAAGATCATATATGAAAGCATCTACTCACAGTATTGAGATATGACTCAAGAAGAAGTTGAGGGGATGGAAGTTGATGTGGTCTCTTGAGCTTTTCTGTAGTATCTTCTTTCCACCAATCTGTTCACCAAGTATGGCAATGATGCTGATTTGGCCCTTTTGCCTCCTCTGCATGATTTGGGATCTGTTTGCCGTTACAACTAGGGAGGAACTGCATTGGCTTACTTGTATTATGGTATGGACCTTTGTTCTGTGGCTCTCAGCTGAAGGTTGGATACAGGCGAGCTATCGAGGTATGAAAACTTTCTCTTTCAGCCCTTTCTTGCTTTGTGCTTTTATTTTTAATGGCCTGTTGACTCTAAACTTGAATGAAACATATATGGGCCTATGAGCATGGCGTTCTCTCCATGCTAGTGCTATCGAGATTTCTAGTGGATTGGGATGCGAGCGGACCTGGCGGTATAGCCAGAAATAAGGTCATACTTTGACTGATGTTCGAGTGTACTGCCAGTTATTGAATGGCCTCAAATGGGATTGGGTAACTCACTTATCTGTAAATTATTTTCTTTTTCGCTCCTTTCTTTCTCCCTTCTTATTTTCACTTTTTTCCTTTTCTCATATGCATTTTGAAATTTTTTTCTTTTTTCTTTTTTTTTCTTTTCTCTTTTTAGTTTTTGAAAGATTGTCAGATATCCATGGGAGGATGCAGTTGGCTTTCTTGAATTTGTGCAGGTGGCTGTTGTCTTTGAGCAGAGGCATGTTCTATTTGTTAGGATGTTTTATGATTCATAATATCTCAGTGAGAGAGTTTATGAATGGCAATTGGGCCCAGAGCATCAATGAGTTCCTCACACTGTCCCATATTATATGTTATTGACTAGGTCGACTAGATCTGATCATGAGGTCTCTATTGGCAGGAGGGGCATAACGGCTAATGACTTTTTAGCCGATTTCATCCCTAATGCTTAAGTACATTTTGTCAGAACATAGCTATTGGTCCACGTTCCCCCTCCTAGAGAGATTGACCCATTAGCTGACATGGGAGAATCAAATTCAAGGCCAAACGTGCCCCCTGCACCTATAAGCTTCTTTTTCTAGCTGATCTCACTTTCTAGCTTTGTCCCAGTATCTTTGTATTTTATCCGTCTATTATATCTCATCTTCTACAGCAGCCACAGTAGTGCAAAAAGTGCCAACGGATGAAAAATGGGTCTAAAGGTTGCTATAATGAACGAAAACTTGATATGGATGCCATCATTGGCAAGCCAACATATGGACTCATTTCTTCTTACAACTTCACTTTAGCAAGCACCGAAGAGGTTATTTAGGGTGTTTTTGACCCGTCTAGAGTGGGGCCTGTGCCGATGATGCCTCCTAATTGTACATATGTAAGTACCATGTGTTTCTTGCTTTGACTCTTGTATGCCATCAACTATTCCTTTTGTTCTTATGATACTTTGCCATTTTTGTCACTTTTGTAGGTACCTCTCGCCCGTTATTAGGAGGCTTGTCAACTGTATGAAGCAGCCCATTTGAGTTTTGCATCATTGACGCTCACTAATGAACATGCATCTATAAGTAAAAATGAAAAGCAAAATGCAGTGTATGCATCATGTATCTATGATATGCATCTAATTTTGCCTATGATGTATTTTGTAGAGGCTAGGTGTGAGTCCTGCTGTAGGTCGTGCCCGTGGGTTGTCATCAGGTGGGTGTGCTGGTCGAGGAGTTGGTAGGAGGCAACATGTGATTGCCGATGTTGAAGAGTCTAGTGAGGATAAGGAAGAGGAAGAAGAAGAATCAGATGATGAGGCCACTGAGTAGGCCCTTCTTGAAAGTGGATTTCTCTCTTTTTCTTTTATCTTATCCCTCTTGGAACCAATTTGAGATGGTTGTAAACATTTTGACTTTGTGGATATTAAGCGACAACTTTTATTGAAAACTGTGTTTATTGTATTGGTGCATTATAGCTAGACATCATATTGATTGCGAAATAACGTCCAACTCATATTACATTGTATCTAGCTGTTAATACATCTCATTACCTTCTGCATATCAGTCACTCCTTAACATTTCCATTTGAAATATACTCTCTCAATAATCTATACGATGTGCCCTATCACACACCATAAGTTATATCAGAGACCATCAGCTCAGAAAATCCTTAATATAGGGAGAATACATTTGTAAACCTATACAATTTAGACCATACCTCAGTAATCTAAACATACATAATAAGTTCTATTCCCATAAATAAGCACAGTTATAAATTTACACTACTTCCTATTATGTCTCATTATTTAAATGGATTGTCTCATCTTAAGATTAATTAACTACACATAACATTCTAGCACCAGTTTCTTCCTATGCCTTAAAAAAAATTTTATTAGTCACACTAAGAATTGTGTGCTTACAAAATTATTCACACTTAATAACACATTTATACCTATTCACTTAATATTTCTCTAACCTCATATATGGTACAACATTATGGCAACATAGCAGGACACAATACTTTAAATTAACCAAGCATCTAGTAGACCATCTCAATCCTCGATCTATAACAATATATTGTAATACTCAATTTAAGTTTTTACTAAGAACTCATCAAACACACTCAATTCTATATATTATATATAATCATAATTCCCTTAATATACTTATTATTTATAGGGTGAGATTTCCTATTGTATACAGAGTATCACTTGAATCTTCACCAAGTCTATAAATAAAAAGAGAAATTTCCTCAAAAATTTTGAAATTACATTTCATAGTCCTTCTGTAATAATTACATGTATTCATAACCTATCTCTTATCAATATCAGTTCATATATCAACCTAAAAAATAATCTTCACAAATCTCCTATAAAATGGAATGCTCATTTATAAAATAATATATCATATCAATATCCTCTAATCAACTGTCATTTTATATTTATGCCAATTTCTAATTCATACATTTACTGTTGAAATCTAATATCA
>CANUEX010036747.1:0-22214 GCA_948099535.1 Jatropha multifida
TGCTTACCAGAATGGCATCCAAGCCTAGCATATGATCATAGCTGATCACATAACAGAATGGCATTAAAGATGAGCATGCTCAATAACTAGAATAACTTCATCTTAGTACATTTCAACCATACATACTTGAGCCAAAATGAGCCATTTCCTTTACAAATAGTCTTATTTCTTAAACATGTTTCCTTAGCAAAATATTTCTTAACTTAGTTCTTATCATTTCAAATTTCCTTAACTTACAACTTACAAAAATTACCACATTCTCTTTTTTATTCATACCTAATAAATTCAAGTGGACATATTCCAAATATATATATATACTTAATATAGTATAAAAAGTACTTAAATCAAGAAATTTCTAGCATTTTCATAAAATTGACCTTTGCTGGGTTTTCTAGGTATAACTAAAGTTGTAGGTCTCCAAATTGAGTAAAATTTAATTCTTTGGAAAGCTAAGACAAAATTCTACAAATGTCATGCAGAGACCACAACCCAAATCAAATTCTAAGATACTGAAAATAAGCTATGCACACAAACCAATAGCCTAGTCCTTATTTAACACATCCAACTCCATATTTATTGAATTCCTACTTATCCGAGCACTCAATTTTGATAAATCCATATCCAGTGATTTGTTAAGATATCTGGAAAAACTTTCATGAAGGGATCAAAACCTAATTTTATCAGTTTAGGAGTCAAAGATAAGCAACAATTCGGACATACTAGTGGGCTGCCATGACAGATTCAGTTTTGGTAATAAACTCATAAATTGAGCTATAGTTATTCAAAATGGACACAAGAGGATGATTTAGAAAGATATGAAGTAGAAATACAACTTCTATGAAGAATACAAGATATTATCTTGCCATTTTAGTAGCCAAAAGGGGAAATCAATTCGGATATACAAGTGAGACACCATAACAGAACCAGTTTTTGTATTTAAATCATAAGTTGAGCTACAAGTATTGGAATTGAACATAAGAGGATGTTTTGGAAAGCTAAGAAATAGAGCTACAATTTCATGAAGAAGTGAGAAATAGATTGAAATTATAAAAGGGTAGAAAAATGACTTCTAGTCCCACCTAAGAACACATCTAACATCAAAATTCATCAATTCTAAACAATTCACATAGAACCCCTAACTTTTCATTTAAAAACATGAATTCTCAAAATCACATTTAAACCTAAAAATTGAAAAGTTAAGAAATGAAAGGAGAAGGAAAGTATTATTGCACTAAACTCTTAAACAAGCTTAAAGAAGCTTGGAAAGCCTCAATCCTTGGCATTCTCCTTTCCTTTTAGAGAGGGTTCACCAACCTCTTCAAAGTAGGAAAAAAAATGCACATTAAAATCAAAATTAACAAAAGAAATGGACGGAGCATGATTTAATGCATCAATTACAAGTCCTAATCATGAATTCTACTCATTAATTTTCAAAACTTAAAATTCACAACTTACTTGCTTCAATGGTAACTTCAAATTCCAAGGTTAAAGACACCAAATTCCTACTCTTTATACTTAATTCTCAAGGGTTAATCACTACACTTTGATTTAATTTGGTAGTTTAATGGTAGTTTAGAGGTAAGAAATTGAAGAAAATGGAGGAGAAGAAGAAGAAGAAAATGGCGTGAAGTGGAGAGGAAGAAGAAAGAGAAGGTGTTGATGAGTAGTAATCTTTTAGGTGGAAAAGTCAAATTTGGCTTCTTAATTTTATGCCAAATGAATGGCCATGATCAAGTCCCTAGTATTCTCATCCAATGACTCCAAATATTCCTCAAATAATTCTCCTCTAATTATCATTTAATTCCACCAATTAATTAAATTAATTCCATAAAAATAATTCCTCAATTATTCTTTAACATACTACACTAAAAATCACTATTCATTAAATGCCTTAATTCTCCAAAAATATTCATGAAATATTTTCTACCCACCTAAATCATGCAAACATGCTCCAAAAATATTAAATACAATATTAGACCGGAAAAATAATACCAAGTCCCAAACCGATGGTACTATTCACAGACTGGTAGATCACTATTATCGACACCGAATAAGACACTAAATAAACGGACTGTTACAGCCATAATAACAAGCTAATTTTACAAAAGATAAGGAGGAAGCAATTGATAACTTGTTCATAGCTTCACAAGCAAATAATAGTTGGACAGTAGGCTCCTGGTTCATAGACAATGGTTGGACAAGTCACACGTCCAAGGATGAATCTCTATTCAACATCTTGGATAAATCAATCAAGAGACAAGTTAAGCTTGGCAATGGAAAGGTGGTGCAAGCTCAAGGAAAAGGCTCAGTAGCTGGTCACACAACAAAAGGTCTAAACTTATTAATGATGTTCTCATATACCTTACCTAGCTCAAAATCTACTGAGTGTTGCTCAAATGCTTTCAAATAGTTATTCTTTAGACTTCAAAGGGTTACATTGTTCTATCTATGATTTGAATAATTGTTTGTTAGCCAAAGTTGCTATGGTTGAAAAGAGTTTTCCTTTAAATTGGAATAATTATTATGATACTGTGAATTATATCGTGAAAGATGATTCAACTTTATGGCGCAGAAGATATGAACATTCTATGTAACGCTGTGACTTTAACCACCGGAAGAATTGTCCGCTTTGGTATCAGAGCTTGACCCCCTCGAGTAGATATATGGTTCGAGGACGAACCATGCGGAAGCTGGTGGGCCTATGACATCCGGACCCGGCAAAGCGATTCTAAGAGGGCGGGCAGAGTAGGGCTCATGGCAAACTTCTAGGATGACAGGCTAGCTAGGGTAGTGGAATGTGAGACATAGGAATGAATCGGATTATATATCGAAAATGGGGTAACTAATCATCAGAGGCAGCTTTTGGTGGAATGGCTGGAGAGTTGGAAGAACTCTAGGGTTAAATGTGCTCGTTCGACAGAAATCCCAGGATGGGTGATCTCCTGGGAAGTTCCCATTTCACCTGCGGGATAAAACCGTGCGGGTCTTGCCGATCTTTTATGGGGGAGCCGGCTTGATCCAAAGCGGACAATTCCTCTGATGGTTAGAGTCATAGCGTTACATTCTAACTTTCTTACCTTAAAGCATATGCAATCAAAAGGTATGACAAGAGATTTGTTGAAAATTTCTTCAAGTAATGAAGTGTGTAGTTCCTATCAATTTGGAAAACTACACAAAAAGTCATTTCCTTTAAGTTCCTTATGGAGGGCTAAGGAGAAATTGGAATTAGTCCATACTAACTTATGTGGACCAATGAACATAGAATCCTTAAGTAATAATACCAAATTAGAATTAGTCCATACTGACTTATATGGACCAATGAACATAGAATCCTTAAGTAATAATAGGTATTTGTGTTATTTATTGATGACCTGACTAGGATGGCTTGGGTTTATTTCTTAAGTAATAAAACTCTAGTCTTTTCTATGTTTAAAAAAATTCAAAACCATGGTATAAGTTCAAAATGGTTGTAAATTGAGATCCTTAAAGTCAAAAAATGGGAAAGAATATACATCAAGTGAATTTGAAAACTTTTATGTTGATATGGGAATCGGACATTAACTGACAATTAGTTTCTCACCAAATCAAAATGGGGTCTGTGAAAGAAGAAACAAAACTGTGGTTGAAATGGCTAGAAGTATGATGTCAGATAAGAAGTTGCCTTTGAAATTTTGGCCAAAAGCTGTTTATACAGTTATGTATCTTCTAAATAGGCTGCCAACAAAGTCAGTTGAAGGAAAAACACTAATTGAGGCAAGTAGGGATAAACCATCTGCAAAGCATCTAAAGGCCTTTGGATCTGTGTGTTATATCTATGTTCCCTCAGTTAAAAGAAGCAAACTTGACCAAAAGGCACAATTGGGAATCTTTTTAGGATATGCAGCAATGTCAAAAGGTTATAAAGTGTTTAATTTGGCTATAAAGAAGATCACAGTAAGCAAAGATGTAGTTGTTGATGAAAATGCATATTGGAATTGGGTTAAGGAACTACTTGAGAAAGAGGAATCGGGTAAAGGACTGCCATCAAGTCCAATTCTACAAACAGAAAAATCTACAAAAAATGAAGAATCAAGTGAAGGTGTAAAAGCAAATGAAGCTGAATTTTTTTCACCAAATTCTCCAGTTATTAAAACTAAATCCTTGGCTGAAATTTATGAAAATTATATATATGCTGTGTTGGAGCCTCAGTCATTTGAAGAAGCAACAAAATATGAAGAATGGAGAAATTTAATACAAGAGGAGATTTGTATGATTCAAAAAAATAAAATATGAGAATTGGTAAATAAACCAAATCACAGAAATGTCATAGGTGTCAAGTGGGTGTTTAGAACAAAATTGAATCTAGATGGCTCAATCTATAAGCATAAAGTAAGGTTGGTTGTAAAGGTTTACTCACAGCAGCCTGGTGAGAGTTATGGTGATACCTTTGCACCCATGGTAAGGCATGAAACTATTAGATTAATTCTTGCTTTAGTAGCCCAGCTATAGTGGACTGTGTTCCATTTAGATGTGAAGTCAGCATTCCTAAATGGAGAAATAAAGGAAGAGATTTATGTTGAACCACCAGAAGGCTTCAAGGAAAAGGGTAAGGAAGAATGTGTTTTCATATTACATAAGGCTTTGTATGGCCTTAAACAGGCCCTTGGAGCCTGGTATAGCAAGGTTGATTCATATCTTATGAAGTGTGGCTTTGTTAAAAGTGAAAGTAAAGCAACTTTGTATGTAAAGAACATTGATAATGGTGAACTAATGATAGTTTCCATTTTGTTGATGATATGGTAATAAGCAATAGTGCCTTAGTAATGAAGAAGTTTTTAAAGGAAATGGAAGTGGTGTTGGAGATGTCTGATTTGGGGCAATTACTTATTTTCTAAGGATGGAAATTCACCAATGCAACTCTGGAATTTTCATTTCTCAAAGAAAATATGCACTGGATATTCTAAAGAGATTCAAAATGGAAAGAAGTAAATCAGTCTCTACTCCTTTGATTTACAATGAAAAGCTTTCTAAAGAAAATAAAGGGAGTGAAGTGGATACAAGCTTGTAGAGAAGCCTAATAGAAAGTTTGTTGTATTTAATAACTATAAGGTCAACTCTCATGTTTGCTACAAGTGTTCTTTCAAGTTTTATGCAATCACCAGGTCAGGTGCATTTAGGAGCTAGTAAACATGTATTGAGATACATTAAAGGGAGAGCATATTATGATTTATGGTATACAAGTGTTGAAGATGGGAAATTAATTAGGTATTGCGATAGTGACTGGGCTGGTTGTCCAGATGACATGAAGAGCATTGCAGGGTATGTTTTTTCGTTGGGATCAGGGGTATTTTCATTGATATCAAGAAAGCAAGATATCGTGGCACAGTCGATTATTGAGGAGGAGTACGTAGCCTCAGCTGCAGTGCAAAAAAGTCAATTTGGCTTAGAAAATTTTTATTAGATCTTCATCAAGTTTAGAGAAATGCTACTATGATATATGTTGATGATCAATTAACTATTTCCATGGTAAAGAATCTAGTTCATCATGGTAGAACTAAGCACATAAATGTGAAGTTTCATGCTATAAGGCAAGTAGAAAAAGAAGGTGAAGTGCAGTTGGTCCATTGTAGATCAGAAGAACAGCTTGCTGATATAATGACTAAGCCTTTTTCAAGAGGAAAATTTTTGTTCCTACGAGCAGCACTAGGAGTCTTAAAGAAAATCTTAAAGGAGGAGAATGTTAAAGATTAAGATTTTTCTAGAATATTCTTTAGTTTGTGGAGTAATTTATGGGATTTTTTTGTTTTTTTGATTGAAAAAGGAATGGCTTCTATTATCTCCATGTACTTTTGTAATATTTTATTTTTTATTAGTTAGGGAGAAGGTATGACTACATAAATGTTTTGTGAAAATCTCTTATATATTGACTAATGAAAAATTGACTTACATACATTTTTTAAAGAAGTCCTACAGAAAAACAATTCTTCTTCTCTGATCTCTTTTATTTTAAAACTATGGAAAATTAACAGAATGCCTTTTGGAGTTCATGCAAGCATTGGTCGTGATATATGCATGCAGCTTCATTATTAAAACTCTCCAACTGGAGCACATTTGCTTTAGACCTCTTGTGAAAAAAAATCCAAATGCAACTATACAAGGGATTAAGAAAAACTAGAAAAAAAATTGGCATCAGATCTTGATATGAGTATAGAGATGATGCAGACTGATTTAAAAAAGAAATGGGGAATTGAGCTTAAATATTGGCGCCTCCATAAGGATAGAAATGCAATAAATGTAACATCCCGACTTCAGGAAAATAGCATAAGGATTTTAATGTAATTCTACTCTATATATTCTGGAAAATTAAATTCTATTATGGGTAATTGATAAGAACTTTTAGAAATTTATTTGCCAAAATATAAAATTATTATCAAACAATTATTTTCCTTCATCATCAATCTTAGTATTTGATTATTAAGTATAAAATTAATAATGGTTGTTACCAACAAATAATAAGTTGATTAAATTACAATTTTAATAAATAGTAAATTATAACATTTATTGTGGGGTTTTTCTAAAAAAAAAAAAATGAAAGTGATAATTAAAAGAAGGGGAATGAAGTGGAGGAGAAGGTATTAATAATAATAATAATAATTTTTAATATTAAAAAAAATGTTAAAAAAAACAGAGCACGAAGCTCCCTCTCTCGCGCTCCTCCCTCTCCCTCTCCCTCTGGAATCAACGCCGATTCCACAGCCAGAATCACCCTCAACTGCCGTCGGCGTGTTCAGAGCTACGAATGGCCCTCCTCCTGCCGTTGACGTCCTTCCGGCCATCCTCTTCACGTGAGCGGGCCTGCAGTAGCTCAAAGTAAGCTGTCTTTATTGACAGCATCGCCCCTTCGTTTTCCGGAGAACTCAGGTGTTGCCGGCGGTCTCTTCTTGCTCGGGTGAGTCGAAATTCGCCTCTATCTCCTTAGGTTAGTTTAATTTCATGGATTGAAGCCTTTGATTTGGAGATTTAATGGAGATTGAGGTAATTGAGGTTTGGGTTTCAATTTGAGTAAAGTTGGTATTTTGATAAAAATCTAACAGTAGGTGATGAAATTGATTTGGGAATTGAATTCTATAGGAGAATCCGAACGTTTTGATGTTGAGTTTGTGAAAATCTGGTAAGGTTCGAAATTCCTGCCACCGCCTGTGGCGGCTCTGGCGACGGCGCCGTCGAGACTCCGGCGAGGCACCCGGGAGGCAGAGTATTGCGTTTCGCATGCTGAATCCGAATCCTGACTTTAAATCGAAATTGGTATACTTTAAGATTTGATTGTTTAATTTCAGTGCAAATTGAAATTGAGAAATTAAATTTGGTAGTTGATTAAATTGGCTTGATAAAAAAATAAAATATTAAATGAATAGTAGCTCAAATCGAATTGCCAATTTATCTATGAAGTTGATCAATTTATGTAAATTGTTAATCAAGTGATAAGATTGATTAGTTTGAAAATTTAAAATGGAGAGAGAGCTCTAAATTGATAATGAGTAAAAATGAGATAATATAAGTATTGATAATATGATTGAGAAACATTGAGATTGATGGATGGAAAATGATTGTGAAATTTTCTATTGGATAGACTGTATTATTTTTGTGAAATGTAAAATTTAAGCAAAACTAATATTAAACAAATGCTGCCAAAGTATAATGGAACCAGTAGAGAAATTGATTAAATATAAAATAACAAATGGTGTTATTAGATTAAGAATCAAGTTGATAAAAGAATAGATTAATTACGCAATTGTTTTAATGAGATTTAAAGTGAAGTTATCAAATTTATTTGAGAAATAAAATGAAAATTATGAAAGATATAGTTAATTAGTTACTTAAAGGATGGACTGATGACATTAATGATATATATATATATATATATATAAATTAAAGTAAGAATATTAAGAATTTTTATAATACAACTTAGAACTGGAAATAGGTAATTAAGGCACATTATGTTAATTGTTTATAGGTTGGAATAAACCATAGATGTGGATTAGAGATGATAAATAAGAAATAAAAGCTAATGCAGTCTTCCGATTCAAATTATTGCAATACTAACTTTCTATTTTAATTAAAGTTAAATATATTTTTAATTTCATAAATATTTTATGAAATGTTTTATTTCTCTAAATAAATTATGAATACCATTTTATGGATTTTAGAAAAAAAAAAAGGAATGAGATTTTATATGTGATGATTTTTGAATGATTACTATGATTTGATTTAGAAATTTTGTGTTTATGAGAGAAAATATTGGTTACTTCTATCTATTGTTTGAAAGGTGGCTTTATTTAAATATTTTGATAATGATTGGATATGAATTTCACTATTAATGATATATAATTGATATTTTATGATATTTGCAAGCAAAATAAGGAAAGAATAAGTTATATGAGAAATATTCTGAATAAGCAAAAAGAATAAGTTTTGGGCTCTACTATACATGATTGAAATATAGTTAAATGAGATTCATATTGATATATGAGCATACTCAGGTTATCAGCCCATTCTGTTATATGAAAGTTATGATCATATGCTAGGGTTATCAGCTCTTATAAATAGGCGAATGCCCTTATTATTTGTGGTAGTGCTTGCACAGGCCACGGTTATGATATGTGGTAGTACTTGTAGAGGCCACGGTTATGTGATATGTGGTAGTGCTTGCA
Organism: Jatropha multifida; assembly: GCA_948099535.1. Lineage (NCBI taxonomy): Eukaryota > Viridiplantae > Streptophyta > Magnoliopsida > Malpighiales > Euphorbiaceae > Jatropha > Jatropha multifida. Next base: position 8,691 of record CANUEX010036747.1, read on the forward strand.
GAGGCCACGGTTATGTGATATGTGGTGGCGGTTTTACTGGCCACGAATGAATGAATCTGGTTATATTTCTTTTCTATATGTGTATGAACCTTTAATTAAGAATGAAATTTTAAATTACTATAAAGAAAATGAAGATATATTTGTATTTACGAACTTCTATATGATTTGAGTCTTTATATGTTTTTAAATTAAAGGAATATGTGATAATAGTAGTTAGTAGGTTTATATTATATTAATTTGAGGAATGAATTTTGCAATGTTTTAAATATTCAGTTAAAGATAAATATTTAATACAATATGATAAAATTGATTATTAATGTTTGTTATTAATGTTTATAATAAGGGAAATCTCTTCAAAATTTGTGTTTCTAAAATTATTATTTGATTTAAATTATAAATAGCACCACTGAATTTTTTATTCAGTGCAATGAGTTTTCTCACGCGCAGGTTGAAGATAATATAAGTTGAAGTAATTCGATAACCCAGCATCAGAGGGGGAGGAAGTTCTTCAGACATTTAGGTATATAGTAAGAGTTTGGCATCTAATTTAAGTATTAATTATTATTGCGTGTGTAAATAATGGTTTGGGAATTGACATTTAATACTAAACTTATCTTGAGTTTTAATTTATAGACTATCTTATAATTCAATTTGATTATTTAATTTCTATTATTAAAGGTTCTACAAGGAATGAATATTTTAAATATAGATATCTTTGTATGGTGTTTAAATAGCTATCAATATTATAAAAGAAAAAAATGTTATTACTGAATTTTCTAATATATTATGAATTATATTTTTTTATTTAATTAAATGTTTTCTTAATTTAAAATTATGTTGAATAAGCAAATCAGTCTGTATTTCTGGCACAGAATTTAATATCACTGTCTAGTCCAACAGGACCGGATAGGGGTGTTATAGTAAAAGAGTATAACTAGCCCAACAATATATAACTTCTTAAAAAAGTCAAATTTGGATACATTTATTAAGTTTGAAGTTGCATCAAGAACTGTTGAGGAGAAACTTTTGAAATTTAAATTTGGTGATAACTAGTTAATTTAATATAAAATATTTCTTGTTTAATTATTATCAGTGGATACTTTTCGGTTAAAATAAAGATTTTCATTTGGTTTTCATGTTTTTCGTAGATATGCTAGATTTATGAAGCGAACCAAGTTAAAGCTAGATTCCCAAGAAGCCTTCTGGAAGTTTTCAACTTACGCTTGGGTAAGCATAAGAGGAGATTAGTCTGAAGCAGAATAAAACTCCCCTAGAAGTTTTGAGATTGCGCTTGGGCAAGCGTTGCAGAGTCGGATCCACAACAGAACAAAATCTTCTAGAAGTTTTGAACTTACACTTGGATAAACATAGTGGGAATGTGACCAGCGTTGTTGAAAATTTTTGTCAGCTACGAAAATATCATTTAAAATACAAGTTGACCCACCATTTAAGGGATTTAGATAAATACTCAGTTTAAATATTTATATTTTCTAAAAGATATTTATTTTTTAGGTTTCCTTTTTTCCGTTATATATAGTATCTGAAAGTTTGTAAAGAGGAATTCATCTCCTCTTCTCACTTTTAATATAGCAATAGCTTTCTTTAGGATTTATTTATTCTTTATTTTTTTTATAGCTATGAGTGGCTAAACTTATTTTATTTTAGTCAAAGGTTAATTTTAAGTAGGAAATCTTCAAAATTGTGAGATCTTAAGCAATAACTTTCTTCTTTGATTTCGATTGATTTTTGTGTGTTTTCTAAATCTGATGAGAAACTCCATCTCTTATATTTTCTTATTATTTATTCAAAATGGCTCATTGTTCAACCTAATAGGAATGCATATAGCTATCAATGAAGTTAGATTCATATTGTTTAAACTGAATTGACTTAGTAGTAAATAATATAATTTGACAGTAACCAGGCTTTTGGATTATATTATGAAAAACTCACGATCTATTTTAAATAAACTTCGCTTGTTAAGTTTGTTGAATAGGACAAGGTCTTTTTAATTTTTCTTGCTGCTAGCAAATTAAATTATATCTTTTGTTTAGGGTTGTTTGCTAATTAGGGATTACTCTAGCGCTTGTTTGTTTAATCTATTATTTCGAAAAAAATTTTCGAAGACGCTTGTTCAAAAATTATAACCTATCGATCTTTTGAATTATTGAACGATCTCTTTATCGATGATCAATTAAAAGGATTCCGTACTATGAATTACCTTTGGCTGAATCTTTTTTTCAATTTATTTTAATCCTTTGTTTTATTGCATTCTAATTATTTTTCGATTACTACTTTGATAATCAAAATCCCCCTTTTACTTTATCATTTAATCACTGTCTTAAATTAAAAATCAGCCCACATTAATCTCTAGAGTTCGACATAGAATTAGGAAAGTTAAAATTTAAAATTATTTTTAATAGTCTCCACACCTATCATTTGGTAGTTTGTTTATATGTTTTGAAGCAATAAAGCTTGGTTATTTGAAAGGTTGCAAACCGTTTCTTGGGCTGGATGGCTCCCATTTAAAGGGACCTTTCATCGGTTGTATTCTAAGTTCAGTAGCACTAAATAGAAATAAGGATGTATTCCCTTTCGCTATTATAGTTCAATTTAAGAACACATCAATATGGAATTTCTTCCTTGATTGCTTGAGTCCGTGCACTGGTGCTAGTAATGAAGGGGTGGCTTGGACTTTTACGTCCGATAGAGAAACGGTGAGCTGATTATGATTTTTTGCATTTCATTTTCATTTGTAAAATCATTGACCTATATTTATTTGCATTCTTTAGGACCTGATTAAAGCGGTTAGAGTGAACTTTCCAAATGCATTTCGTATGTATTGTTGCCAACAGATTCTAATGAACTTCAAGAAACAATTTCTTGGAGTTATATTAAGACAAGAGTTTTGGTTGTGTAAAGGCAACTTTTGAATATGCCTTCACTCAACATATGAAGGACATTAAAAAAAGAACAAGGGAAAGTCTGCTCAATGTTTGCTAAACACACCTTTAGCATATTGGGCCAGACATGCCTTCTCCGCACATGCAATGACTGAACATTGCACAACTAACATGAGTACAGGCTATAATATATGGGTTAGCAAATTGAGTAACAAACCAATTGTCAATCTCATTAACAGTACTAGGGTTAAGTTTATGGTGTCATTACACAAAAGGTTTGCGAAAGCCTCTACTTGGGAAGGTAAAGTTACTAGGGGTTATAAGGAAATTCTGAAAAAATTGATCTAAGGAAAGTAAAGTATGCAAAATGCCTCCTTCAAACTCTGATGAATTAAAGTGAAAGCGGGTCCAGTAACCTTTGCTGTTGGTTTACATTAGAGAATTTGCACATACAACTAGTGAATTATGTACTAATTTATATCAGGACTTGTAACATGATTATTGTAGGAATTCGTTTAACCGATTAAAAAAACAAAATTAAGTAGAAACAAAATAAATTTTTTAGGAAAAATTAACAAAAGTAGATACTGAACAAATAAAAGTATAGTCCTAGTCCTACGGGTAATTTTTCTTGTTTAAGGGTGTATTTAACAAAATTAACTGTTTCAATAAACACTTAACAGCATTTAACTATTTTAATAGCTTTTCATGAAATATTGAAGGTTAAATATTATATTGTTTAACTTTTTTATAAAACGCTACCTTATAAACCCTAAAAACTAGTTCAAACGCTATATTACATGAGTTAACTTTTTACAAACACTACCTTATAAACCCTAAAAACTAATTCAAACACTATATTACTGAACATTATAAAAATAATATTTATTATTTTAATTAAAAACTACTTAAAAAAACTATTGTCAAACACAGCTTAAATAAACTATGCAAATATCAGTATTGCAGCTAAAGCAGTTGTCCTTGAACCATAACCCTAGAATGCATGTATCTCTTAGATTTGAGCCCGGTCATATAACTGGGCCTTAAAATGTCAGTCACTCTGGCCTAAGACCAAAAATTAGACATAGGTTCCAATTTATACAGGGGAATGCATAATTTCTTTCCAAATAGATTGAGACTTTTAGATCAGCTATCAATAAGAAGAAACAGACGAACCTTATTTGCCAAAGGTGAGAGGAAATTGAGGTCTGATCACACGGTATATTTCTGCTTCATCTCTTTTCATCCTAACAACTCAGTTTTTTCAACTCAATGGAAATAGAAAAACAAACTCTGAATGCTGGAGAGAAGCTCAGTATTCCACTCTTAGGAGGCTATTGCTTGCTTAGTTCCTTTATTGAATCACAGTTCCAGAAGAATTTAAATTATTGACCCACATATGAAGGTACCGGCAGAAAAGGAAACGGTGCAACAGAAGCATATGCTACAGGTGCACGAGCTTGTTTATCTATATTTCTATGCCTTTCTTTGCGCTTTTGGTTGTCATTTCCAGAGTCTGCTACCACTGCTTCCAGTGTTGAAAGCTCCTCCTCTCCTAATTGACGGTGAAATAGAAGCCCAGACATAAATACAGGAAGATATAAAAGACTGGCATGAAACATTCTCTTCGCCTTATGTATTGTTCGATCTCGGTAGAATGAAAATGCTGAGGCACTTATTGCTAGAGTCAGGAGTGATGATTCAAGACAAAACCAACCGGATGTCACACCCCCTGCACGGGACATTCAGTAAATAAAGTGATACACAAAAGCTCAGCCTCCTAGTTTTCATCATGACATGTTTCGGGATAAAGCTACTATACATGTAACAAGAGCACAAATAAGCGTCATTTCCAGAAAAATCAACTAATAGAATGAACCACATAACTCCAGGAAGGGAACCAAGGCAAAGCTGCATTAAGCCATTAAGAATTCTAATAATTTTTAATTTGTTAAAAATTTTCTATGCCAAAAACATGAATTCTATATGGTTAAATAAGCTCCAGAAACATGTCACATGCAGAAGGAATCATAATAATCTATGAAATAATTTCAATTAGCAAGCGTATTTATTGGGTACAAGGAACAAAAGGTTCAGGAGCAATTCTTTATGCTCAGAGCAAAAACACGTAACTAGAAGACAAGTTAAGCAAAATCTAGGGATCATATTAAGATCTTAACATAGAAGAAGCTGTGTTGTATATCAGAAGTGAAAAATAGTAAGCGAAATGCAGATTAGGTCAAGAGTAAACTAACCCAACTATAAGAACTAGTCATTCATATGGTTGAACAATTAGCTTAATGCCAAAACTTTTTATTTAAAATGTCAACAGACGAAAATAAAATCCATCAATAACCAAAGTAAAGGATCTCATGGTGATCAGAAATATGAGAGGAATTTGCAGCAGGGAAGCAAATGAAGGAACCATGAACAAGAAAGCACAAGCCTTCCCACATTATATGTTTTGGAAGAAATTAGATATAGACAACCTTTCACTTGCTTAGCAAGCAGGCTGTTCATTATAGTTTGAACTCATAACCTTTAAGATAATGATGGAGCAACATTATTGTTTCATCAAGGCGCATTCTTCAAAAAAACCATAAAAAAGAATTATGTTTTCTTCAGTTGACAGGAACTTACAATCGTATGCTAAGTATCCCAGTGGAACAAGATATAGGCAGTTCCTCAGAGCTACCGAGGCAGTTCTTTGACCAGAAGCATCGGCAAGAGAGAACATCTTAAACCTAGATATGCCACCAAATGATAACATATGAGGAAAAGGTCAGAAGAATGTCAAATTCCCATATATGCAATAGGGAAGCACTTCCCTCAAAATTATCTATGTTGATAATTATCTAGATCAGATATTCCTATGTCATCCACTTATTATTTTGATAAAAGAGATTTGTTCCCAGTACAGCCAATCAGACTAATCAGAAAGCAGTTATCACTGTAGTTTCCATATAAAAAATTTAACAAATTAAATAGCCACCAAGTGATTCTGAATCACAGAATATGCACATACCCCCCAGCAGCATAATCATTGCGACACAAATATGCAAGGGCCATGAAATGAGGTATTTGCCAAAAATAAAGTGCAGCAGGAAGAATCATTGCATTGAGTGAAACCTGGCCAGAAGCTGCAGCCCACCTGAAAACCAAGAAAAGAGAAGCATGAGCCTTGCAGGCATTAGTTAACAGGAAATCTAGATTTCACTCAGCACATCCTTAAGATGGGAAATCATATGTCACGTGTATATATGTAAATAAAACTGGCAAACCCCTAGTCAAGTTCGAACGAACAACTTTTCAGGTCACAAGCTAGGGAATTGTAGGAGAAAATTGTGCATCAAAAAGGCTGGGGGACAAAAAATTACCCTAAAAGAGGCGGAATGGCACCAACAACAGCCCCAACCCATGTGTTGACTGGGTGAATCTGCTTCAGTGGAGTATATACAAATGCATAAAGAATAAGATTGAAAGCTCCAAGCCCAGCTGCCAACATATTAGCCTGCGACAACCTTGCCATGGAAGTAACAATATTAGTAGTCACTCATCATCCAGGGAATAAAACACGCAGTATCAATAAGAGATGGCCTTAACAGAGTCACATAAAATTGGATAATGAAAAAATAGGGGATGAATTTATTTGGCCACCTTGCATGCCAATAAACCAGTGCCAGCTAAACCAACAGAAGATGCCCAAGCCACAGCATGAGGTATTGTAAGACGCCCTGAAGGTAGTGGTCTGTGCATAGTTCTTTTCATTTTGGCATCATTATTGACCTCAAACACCTAATAGCATGAAATAAAGTCAGCCTTAATATGCTGAAAAGCAAATAACACAAAACATTATTCAACAATTCAACAATTACAAAAAGACCAACAGCCTCTATAAGATGAACCTAGGCTATTATGTAATTTTTCTTCCTAAATATTTTTTAACTCAGTCATGCAATACCAATTAAATTAGGGAGTAGTTTCACGCCAAAAGAACAAGGACGAAGAAGAAAAAAAATACCTTATCCTTTCAAAATAGTTTTAGACTTTTACTGGTTTATTAGTTTTTCATCGAACCATTCCTCAGCTTTTGCATATGGATTATTTTTTTCGCATTATACTGAAGACTTTTCAGAGTTTCTAAATAATTGTTACGCCATGAGTAACCGCCCCTCCAAACCCCACAAACCCCCCCCACCCCGCGCCAAACCCAAAAAAAAAAAAAAACGCCATGACCTGTTCTTTTGCCATCAAAAACAGCCAAATGACCTTAACCATACTTACAATATTTTCCATTTCTCACTTCACAAGTATCCTAATCATCATACAAAGATTCAAGTAAAATTTGTTATAGAAAGAAATTTTTCACCAAACAGTGAGATTCCCAATTATGTAAATTTCTTGAAGCACCACATGAATGAATGCTTATGAAAAAGAAAAATTCAAAAGCAGATACAATGGGAGACAAGGCTCCTCATGATAAGCAAAATTAGACACTGTTAAGAGTCAATACGTAAGGTAACATGGAAACGACCAAATACAACTCTCTTGAGAATACCTGATTTAATGAGTTAGCAGATGCTGCAACCATCATCGTACCAGCACAGGTCCAACAAAGTCCAGCCAAATCAACAGCATTCCCACTCCCAAGAACATATCCAGTTCCCGAAGTTGCAACAACTAACATGCTGAAAACAAGTGAACGGAATTCACAATTAGTAAATTGTAAATTCCTAAAACTGAGTTCAAAAGATAATTCTGTACACAAAACCATAAATTAGAGCACCACGTGGAAAATCAAACATTATTTATATGCAGTAAGTCGTGATATAGACAAGCAGAAATAGATAATGCCAACTTCAAATGTTATTATCCAAAAAGGATCCATAAGAACCACTATTCAAACATATTCCAAAGCTAATTCCAAAAACGACTGATACCAATAACTTGCATATGGTGCTATTATAAGAATTCTCAAATGCAATTAAAAGAGAAAAACTAATTTTATCATTGCATACAAACTCCTTGCAAGAAACATGAAATAAGTGTCATGCAAAAACAGGAAAAGGGGAACTAAAAGTGGAGAGGCGACCTGAGCCGAGCTTTGGATAGCTCCCAGTAGCAGTGGCTGTAGTGGCGTGCCAACTGCGTCACAGAAGACAACAATGAGAGATCAACAGCCGAGGAAGATGCGGAAAAAGCTCGAATTCCATCAGATTTGCGGTTCAAAAGCATGGATTTAAAGGAATCAGCAGATGAAGTAGCAGCGGCGGTCGTAGAAGCTGTGGATGATATTGAGCAGCGAGACAACAATTGCAGCACAGAGACATCATCATTTGCAGCAAAAATAGATGGAAACCTCAATCCATGATGGTAACAATTACGGTTTGATAGCAGCTTTGATGAGAAACTCACTGGGTTCCTCCACATGGTGACCTTTAGAGACTCCAAAAAAAGAATGAAAAAGTTGGACTCTGTTTTTGGGGTTCAAGTGCCAACAATTACAGGGGAAAGAAACTAAAATAAAGTTATTTGAAATTACAGCGGAAAGGGGATAAAACTAACAAATCATCATCTAAGCACAGCATCAAATTACAGCTATAGTTTCTACAACAAAGCAATTATACCTGAAGCATAGTTATTAAAGGCGCGCCTTACGCATGCCTCAAGCGCCCCTTACTTAAGGCTCAAGGGCTTATTTATTTTACCCTATAAATATAATAATTTTGTTTAATCTCAAAAACTACTTAAAATTCAAAATTTTCAAATACTTTAGTAGATTTATTCAATTACAAATTAAATTTTGCAATTGCGTAATTAATTTATTCTTTTATCAACTTGATTCTTAATTCAATACCATATGTTATTTTACAGTAAATCAATTTCTCTACTGGTTCCATTATACTTTGGCAGCATTTGTTTAATATTAGTTCTGCTAAATTTCACATTTCACATTTCACATTTCACAAAAATAATAAAGCCCATCCAATAGGCAATTTCAGTCATTTTCCATCCGTCAATCTCAATACTGCTCAATTTCAATATCTATATTTGTTCTATATTAACAATTCAACTGTCTCCATTTAATATTTTCTCAACTTACAAATTCTTATCATTTTATTATTAACAATTCCCATAATTAATTTGGTAATTCATTTCACTCTGTATTTCATTTAATTACTTAATCATAATTAGACAAATTTAAATTATCCAACTGAATAATTTCAATAACAATTGCTCCGAAATTTAACAACTGAAACTTAAAGTATACCGATCAAAAATCGGACTTTGGATTCGTGTCCAGCCCGCAAAATGCAACGTTCTGTCCCCCCTGGGTGTCTCGCCGAACCGCCGCCGTGCGCGGTGGTCGGAAATTTGACCTTGTCAGAAATCCATAATCAACACATCAAAATGATCGGATTTACATGAATTCTTCAATTCCCAACTCAATTTCATCACTCATTTCCTAATTTCATCAAAATACCAATTTATACAAACAAAAACCTAAACTCCAAATCTTTCGATCAAAGATTTAATCTATGGAAATCGATCGAATTGAAGGTTATAGGAGTTGATTATAGACTGACCTAAGCAAGAGGAACCCGCCGTCAATGCACGAGCTCACCGGAAAACGAAGAGACGGAGCTGCCAAGGAAGCAGTCGCGTCGCAGGGGAAGGAGGAGCTGCCTTGCGCGGAAGGGGCTTCGATCGACCGGAGAGGAAACTGGAGTCGAGTTCGCCGATGTCCAAGGAGTCAGCGCCGCTCCTCTCGTCGGGTTGGGTGGCCGGAAAAAGGGTAGGAAGAGGGAGGAGAACGCTGGTGTCGGGAGAGACAGTTGTGCAATCTCTCTGTTTTTTTTTTTATCCTTTTATTTTCCTTTTCTTTCTTTTTGTATTATTATTATTATTATTATTTATTTTCATTAACCCCTTCTTTCTCTATTCTTGTCTTCCTCCTTTCCTTTTCATTTCAATTTTTCATTTTCATTTTTTTTATTATAAAAATAATACTTAGTGCCTCATACCACTCCTTTATAATTGATCACTAATTTTGTATAAGTCACTAATTCATTATTTATAAATTCTTATTTCATGAATAAGTACAAATTATATTTTCAATTTATATGTTAACCATTAGTTTTCTAATGATGATTAACAATAACCAATGGAATTTCAAATATAAATTTTCAAAAATAAAATTACAAAAATCATTTTATAAAATTTTTCCGTAATCAGGGTGTTATATAATAATATCTAATATTTTGAATAATTTTCTTTTGACTGTAGATTATTATAGTTTAAAATAACATATTTAATTCAAAACAATGATTTCTGATAAGAAATATAAATAAAAATTATTCTATTAATTTGTAAATAGGAAGAGTTAAAACATAAAATCAATACATAATTAACAATATATACAACACTCAAGATAGAGATTACTCAAGATAGAGATTATAGTATCAATTCATACAATAAAATTATACTTACTGCAAAAAAAAATCATAATTGTAAATCCAATAATTGCAAATTAGTAAAAACTTGATGTAATAATTATTGATAGTCAAAAATAATAAATTCTTAATAGTTAAAAGTAATTAAAACTAAACATATATAGTGGTATGATAGAATAAATTTTTAATTATAATAGAATTATATTATAATATTAATATAATAAAAATATTAAATGGATATTGTTATTAGAATGAGACTAAATATAATATTGAAGGATTTTATGATCTCCTTTTTTCATAAGATAAAATTAACAATTTTAAATTATATATAATAGACTTTATATATATATATATATATATATATATATATATATATATACTTTTAATCATGTCAATAACTATAATTATAATTTTTAATTTTATTTTATGTTTTAAATATTGGATAATTTTTTATTTGGAATAAAGCCTAATTTAGCCCTTAAGCTTATTTAGTAGGATAAAAAAAGTCAGATTTGACATTTTGGGCCAATCTTATCCTTAAACTTGTATAAAACGATTAAAAGGATTTTTAATTTCACTTTTTAGGTCAATTTAACTATTGAATTTGTTTTAATTTTTATAAATAAATAAATAATTTAATTTAAAATGATTGACTTTTCATCTCTTTTTGTTCTACGTTAAGAATATCTGAAAAATAAAATTGGATCTTTTTAATCATTTTATACAAATTAAAGGGCTAAATTGGCCCAAAAGGTCAAAATTGACCTTTTTAATCATACTAAACAAATTCAAAGGTCAAATTGAGCTTTATTCATTTTCTATTTAGAATTAGATTAAACTTTCTAATATAATTTAACATAACCAATCAAAATTAAACTATATTTATTTTTCAACCAATAAAATTAAAGTCTTCAATGGTATTTTTTAACATTCATAAACTTAATATTAATCTTTTAAGAACCCAATATTTCCTAATTAGAATGTGACTAAATTATTATTAATAATATTATTAATTAACCAATAAAATACAAATAAAATTTAAAATTTTTATACAAATAAAAATTTTATGATTTATGCACACCAATGCATAACCTAGTGATAAATGCATATATGAAATGACCCATTAAATTTTTTTTTAAAAAAATTTTCATTTAAAATTTAATTATAAACTTTATCCAATGAGAATTAACGAAAAATAATATTTTATGCCACAAATCGAACCTGAAAACAAAAATCAAGTAGTCAAGCGCAATTGAAAAACCATTAAATCAACGGAAATGTGATGAAGCCCCAAATCAATTGCATATATATTTCTTCCTTTTAGGGTTCGTACAGAGAGATCTTGGGAGAAAGAGTCCTTCTAATCAATCTAATAATGGACAAAAATGCATTTTACCATTTTTGTTTATATTTGATTTGAAGATAACTTAGCAAATTAAAATAAAAAGGAAAATCAAACTAAATAGTGTTTAAACTAATCATGATTAGTTCTACAGTGGTTAAATTACTGGAAATTATTTAACTCACGATCAACTATATAGTTGGTAAAATGCATTTTCAAGTCCATTATTCAACAGAGAAGATTACTATATAAAAAAAAAAAAAAGCAAAGAAAATGATTTTTTTTCTCTCTTTTCAGTCTCTTTCCTAAGGCCAGGAATAGCAAAATTTGACCCAGATATTTCTTCAAGCACCTTATGTGCATAGCAGAACTTAAATAGAATACGAGTTATTCATTCAGTCGCCTAATATTGATGGAAAAAGAAAAAAAATCCATAAAACTTCTACAATCACATTATAATGGCATTAAAAGAAGCCCATCAATCATATTGTTACCCTAACGAGTAATACCAAATTATGCTCGTATTCAATCAAATTTCACAAACAGCGGTTATCATTAATAAGCAATACAAATTCTACTGTGACTAGTAGCAACAGCAGCGGGGCGGCTACGCGCCAGAAATCAACCATCTGAATCTGTACCCAATTATCAATTAAGTACCCGAATCCATTAAGGAATAAACCAGCAATATTCAAATCCTTCCCAAATCCGTTTAGAATTACTCAGCATACTAGCCGAATCCATTTAAATACCCTCTTAATCACAAATTCATTCAATTCAACAAATCCGATTTGAAACTCGAATCTAAACTAAAAAATTCAACAAAAAAATATGTAAAAAATGCAGCAAAATTCAATATGAAATAATAAAATAACTCAATTGTAATATTCTAAAAGAGCAGTATTTGTAATATTAACATAAAGATAATTCCTAAACTCCATTTTTTCAATTACCAAGATTGCAAGGATTAACAATCAACATATCTTTTTCTCCGTAAGAAAACATTTGACTCCACACTTGAATAATAATCTACAAAATAAGAACTTTGATATTATAATAATTTATTAATAATCAACACAATCAAATTAAACTAGCTAAAGCCCACAACAGAATTTAGAAACAATAACAAATAAAACATGCACAAAATCCGCAAAATGAAAAAATAAAACAATAACATATATTTTTCGGCTGAACCCATAAATTAATTTAATAATATATTCAAACAATCGTGGCTTGTGGAAGCACCACCCCCATCACACAAATGTGGCCTATGAAAGCACCACCCCCATCACATAATAAGTGCGTCCGCTTATTCATAAGGGCTGATAACTCTGTCATATGATCATAGCTCCACATAACAGAATGGGTTGATAACCCGAGTATGCTCACATATCGAAATCAATCTCATTATACTACATTTCAATCATGTATAGTAGAGCCCAAAATAAATGCGTTCTTCCACAAATAATCTCATTTCTCATTCACCATTCCTTATCCAAAACATTTTATAATTAATATTTATTATTTCAAAATCATTTATCTTACAATTTGTAAATGCACTTCAAATCCTCTTATGTTTAAAGCCAAAGCCATACTTTCTTAATCACAAATAATCATAGCTTAAAAATAGTCAAAGATCAACATTTAAAAGACCAAAATCATACGTTACCTACTAAAGAAGGTTCGACCTCTTTATGAAAACAAAGGAGGAAAAGCTTCCTCCATCAAATGCCTTAATCACTAACTCAAAATCATTAAATCCATTACTTTAAACACTTAACCATAAAACTCATTTTACCATTTCAAATCCTTCTTTATGTCATGAAGA